>WSXT02121216.1:0-10939 GCA_011762715.2 Neuroterus valhalla | reverse complement strand
CACTTTTTCTGCATAGAGGCACCTGAGTGTACTGTAAAGTAGAAGTACGGCCACATTTCGAAGTTTATGTCCCAAGTTAGTGCATAAAATTTATTCCAGATGCATTATACGTCTTTTTTCGTCAATAAACAAATAATTTTTCATAACAAAATCTTGCTGTCACAACTTTTGATTACTTTCTGGACATTTTTTTGTTCTTTTGTGGCAAAAAAGTAATTGTAATTGATGCGAAATGTGTGATATATTTTTTTATCGAAAAATAAATTATTTTTAATGATTTTTGAATAATTGTTCATAACAAAATCTTGTTATTACCGCTTTCGAGTATTTTTTTTAGTACTTTTGTACCAAGAAAATAATCATAATTGTCTGGAAATGTAAATGTGATACATATCTTTTAATTGATCAATTAATAATTTTATTAATAATTTTTTATAACAAAATCTTGTGTTAAACACTTTTGAGTCGTTTTTGAGTATTATGCACAAAAGTACTAGAAAAATACTAGGAAGCGGTTATGACGAGATTTTTTTATGGACAATCATTCAAAAATTATTTAAAATAATGTATTTATCGATAAAAAATTATATTACACATTTTGCACCAATTACAATTACTTTTTTGCCACAAAAGTACAAAAAAAATGGCCGAAAAATAATCAAAAGTGGTGACAGCAAGATTTCGTTATAAAAAATTGTTTGTTTGTTGACGGCAAAAGACGTATCATGCATCTGGAATAAATTTCATGAACTTACTTGGGACACAAACTTCAAAATGTGGCCGTACTTCTACTTTACAGTACACTCAGGTGCCTTTATGCAGAAAATGTGCACTTTGCAAGGTCATATCTCGTGACCTACTAGGGCTAGGACACTTTCTTCTTTTTAACTTACGCCAAATTGACTCTACTTTTATATTTTTCCTAGGATTTTTGTTGTGAGATTCGCAGGAAATGAGATATTCTCCCAAAATCGGTTTTGGTCAAAAATGCCAAAAAAAAGGGAATTCACTTTATTTCGTTTTCTATCAACATTGACGTTAACTTAACCAGGAACGATTGATTTGGAAAAAATTGAAGCTTCTTTTTTTGCCCATAAAAATAGGCAAAAACAGTCAACTTTGAGGGGCCATATCTCATGACCTATTATAGTTAGAACATTGTTTTTTTTTGGATCACAGGGAATTGAGTGTTCTTTAACTCTCTTGTTGAACACTTATCTGTTAAGTGATTAGGAAGAAAGGCATAGAGTGGTTTTTGAGACTTAGCGATTTTTCGCTGAAAATCCAAAAAATTGGGCAATTTTCAATGTAACATAACTTGGAACCTATTAAAGATAGCGGATTATTTTTCTAACAAAATTTTCTCATAATTTAGTTTTCTTTCTTTCACCTGTTGGACATTTTGCTCAACAATGCAATGGGAATTACCCGTACACGTAAATGCGAAATTTGGAAATGTTTCCAAAAAAAAAACCGGGTTCCTCCTCCTAATCGAGGACACTTTTTTGATATGTCGAAGAGGACCCCTTAATGAAGTGTTCTCAAGAAAAAAAATTGTAAAAAAGAATTTTTCGGGAATTTCAATAATTTTTCCGACGCAATGCCTGGACTATATAGTGCACACAGCTTGATGAATTAATGTTTATAAGATGAGAAACAATTACAATATTGCACAACAACGCCATACTTACCATTCGGCAAGGAGCGTCTGGAAAGCCACAGAAAGATTCCAAAATTTTGGCCGCATTTTGACTTAGACACAGAGTAGAAAAGAAGAGACATTAGTTGAAAGTGAAGAAGCAATGTGTAGGGTGCGGAATTGTTTTGAAGATTTTAAATTGAACTTGTATTTAGGTACATATAAGGAGCAGGTATATAAGCATGTATGTATGCGTACACAAATACCCGTGTGGAAATTATTCATGGCGCTGTACTGTTTGAGTCTAGAATGCCACGATTCTATACTGGCGCTATCTCGTGTAACTGTACTGAGGTGGTACCCAAATGTAACGCTCCAATCCACTGGCGTCTATCTACGCCTGGAGAAATTCCCTTTTGTTATTCGAAGCTACATCGTAAAGTATTTTGCAATTATTGAATCTGGAATGAAATGGATGAATATTGGACCCCTCTTGGCTTCCCATCTGTTCTTCTTCTTAGTTTATAGCTAAAACACTTGGTTGAGATTGATATTTTTTAGTTGCAAATCCAACATTTTCTTAAGTATTTTATATTCATCCCAGGAAGTTGCGAAGAAATCTGTAAACTTATTCCCTAAGAGACTGAAAATTAATCTCGAGGACCAGGTTCAGGCGTGACATCTCTTTCAATAAATTTTTTGATGGAAAGTATAACAACTGCAGAATGATAGACAACGGTTGCATACATCGGGGTTCTTGGTTTGGCATTAAGGTGAATGCAAAAAGTTTACCCGAGGTTAGGAAGGTAAAAGTTGAGGTAGCAAATTGATCTTTAATTTACCTAAATGTCGGTAAATAGCGCTCACACTGTCGTTAAAAACAAGAGCGAATTCTCGTTTTCTTCTTTGCTGCTGTATAATCGATACTGGAATTGGAAGCAATGTTGTCTATTTAAACTCTCGAAAGTTGTTACTTTGTAATTGCTACTCAGGTCATAAAACATAATAGCAAATTGATATCTCAAGCGTTGCTACTATATAGTTGATACTCGGGGTGCAGAAAACAATAGAAGAAGAAGAAGAAGAAGAAGAAGAAGAAGAAGAAGAAGAAGAAGAAGAAGAAGAAAGAGAACTGTTTATATTCAAGTAGTGGTTAATTTTCTCGTGAGTGAATGATTGAATAAATCTCGTTATAATACTTTGTTTTTATTGAACACAATATAGGCACAAGAGTCGTCCTGCCGAAACATTCTCGTGGATACCATTGTAAGAAAAAATCATAAGCTGAATGAATAGCCTAAAACGCTCGCACAACGCACACATCAGATATCGAACTGTGCGGAAAAGATAGCAACTAAAACCGTTACACGCATGGTCCTGTCCACGTGGCGGTAAAACGAAAAATTCAACTTTGAAAACGCACAAGAATACTGCACACACAATACAGATTCTGTATGCCTAATTAGCCCTATGTAGAATATAAATTCACTCCCATACAATAGTACTTTTGCAGAATACTGCTTTATGTTTAGGTCTATAAAAATGCGCTATCTTCACGTTGTACTAAACATGCTCTCAAGTTTCACATCATCTTATCTGAACTCTTGTATCCTTTCATATCATGATAATTTTTCTTACATTGCAGGAGAGAGCTGATGCTGGGGGTGGTCAGGGACGGTTACGAGTAGTCGTTCTCACTGTCCTGATAGCCCTGGTAGAAGCGACTACAGCCTCAGGTACTGGTACCTGCGGTTTGGCGGAATTGACTTGTCGGGATGGGCACTGCGTTCCTGGAGATGCCTACTGCAACGGAATAGACGACTGCGGAGATGGAAGCGACGAACCGGCTCTTTGCACTCCCTGTAATCGGACATACCACGGGCGCATCGGGAGGACTTATAAGCTGGAGCTCATGCGTCCCTCCGAGGGACGTCTTCCTTTCTTGTGCCACTTGACGTTTACCGCAGGAGGTCAGGGCCTTGGGGAATTCGTTCAACTTCTCTGGGATGCCTTCAGCATAGGTCGGCTTGACCCCGACGGCAGTACTCTTTCCACCAATTGTCCTGAAGGATATATGCAGCTTCTAGAACTTGGAAAGGCTCTTGCTGATAGTTCCTGGTGCGTATGTCAACCCTCACCAAATTTTTCAATTGATTCATGTAGAAATGCTGTAAGTTTTTGTAAGCTTCTTTCCAAAATGTAATCTAGGCACCCTGGAAGTCCAATATTCGGAACATTTTGGGCCCGGTTGAAATATGATTGAAGTTGATTCTAGATTATTTTTCCAATGAGCCACTTTATTTCTTTGAGGCTTTTACGAAGTGAATTGGCTTGCAGGTGTGGACCTGGTGAAGGAAGAGCCACCTACTACAGTGAAGCAAGTACAGTTACCGCATCCATTCGTCTCTTCCACGCTCCAGCAATAGTTCCATTTGAATTCCGACTACGATATCGCTTTGTTTCCCGCGAAGAAGCTGTTGCACGTCTAGGAAAACCAGAATTTCCAATCGAAAGGGGTTCTCCAGTACCGGGAACTTACTGCTCCAGGGACTTCTACGAGTGCCACCAGAAGAAATGTCGAGTCCAGAGTCCGAATTACCCAGGAGAGTATCCAAGAAACACGAGTTGCCTAATTACCCTTCGACAAAAGTTTGTTCCGACTTGCAAACATGCTATGATTTCAGTCAAGGCAAGTTCTACGAGCCTTGCAGGTTTGGCAACCAGCAACTCGACTCTTAGCGTGTGGCAAGATTGTCCGGTGGAGAGGGATCGTCTAATTTTCCGAGATGGCTCTCATCTGGATGATCCAGTTTTACTTGTATACTGTGGAGGTCCCTTGCCGAAAGTTACTGCGAGAGGATCGACTATGCTGGTGGAATTTCGAAGCTCTCCGTTAGCGATTCCTCTGGGAGCGTCGAGCCTTCGACTCGAGATGGACATTCAGGTCATCTATGTAGATTCGGATGGAATGGACTTTGCGCAAGGAAACCAGGGTTGTTATTTTTTTGTTAATGGGACTTCGAAAAGGAACGGGATTTTGAGAGCTCCTTTGCATGCTTTGCCTCCTTCTTCCAGCTGCACTTGGAACATTAAAGGTGCAGTTGGAGATCGGGTTTGGATTTATTTTTCCTCCTACTCCCAGAGAGATCTGACTGGAAATCTGGAGAACAACTCTAGCGTACAAATCGAGTCACCGTGCACCGTAAAGATGACCTTTTGGGACGGAGCACCATCTACGGGTATTCCAATGGCTACGTTGTGCGATGATGTTCCTAGGATTTGCGCCCATGCAGCTCTGAGAAATTCCACCAGAACCACAAGACCCTGTTTAGACGAAGAAAGCTATTTCACGATAGCACCTAGTCTTCTTTTGAAAATGGAAACGACTCCGGGGACTATTCTTCATACTGTTAACTTCCAAGTATGTGAAAATATGCATTTCGAAAGTTTCTTTAGCCAGTCCCCCATTTGCAGTTGTAGTCTCCTCTTCTATTCGTAGCCTCCAAAGTCTCTTATTTAAATAAATGACCCCCAATTATTTTGTAAGGATTTCAAAGATTTAGACTACTTCTCTAAAGATTGTTCACCAGATTTCTAAAATTATCTCAAAAATATTTTTGTTTAATTGAGATGTTCCGAATCTTTATGCTTCTTTACTATTTCAAAATATCTTCAATATTCACGTTACAGGGATCACAGCATAGATTCAATTTCAACAAGAATAGTGGAGCGTCAGTTTTGTTGTTAATTAGGTGAAAGGGAAACTTACATCAGAGAGTACAAATTTACGCACTTCCTTTGAAATGTTCAATGAAGTTCTCATACCTCTAGTTTAATTTCTTGGATTAAATAAATTGGAAACCAGGTAATCGAAGCATATTCAAGATGCAAAGCATAGGAGCACTTTAATAGTACTAGGTTATTCATAATTGAGGGATTTCTGATGAGTGAATCCAGAGATCTGAGGGATTTTCAAAAAACCTTAGAAACCTAATCATTGTAAGAAGAATTTATACAGTTTTGGTGAAATAGGATAGAGACTGTGATCTCTGTGAATGAGTTGAAACCTGCAGATATTTTTATAAATCATTTTTTTGAGTTTTGTAGTAACGATTAATTTATTTCATTATACCTGCCTAGTTTTTTGCCTCATCAAACACGACAAAGTAGCGCTCCTATTCCAGGCACGGTACGAATTCATCTCGACTCTTCAAGGCGGAGAGCCTTGGGGTGACGGGGCCTGCAGCAGGATCTGGCGAAAAGTACAAAGTGGAGAGGTGACTTCGCCACGCGATGTCCGACTATTTGGCCGAGGAGGTTCTTCCAAGCTAGACTGCAGGTACAGAATCGAAGCTGGACCTGGTGAGAGGGTCAGATTAACGCTTCACAACGTCAGCCTTGGAGAGTCAACTTTCTGCACCAGTGAGCCTGATCCTCATTCGGGAAGACCAAGATGTGTTCAAGACGTTGGCAACAGAGAAGCTCGACTGACCCTCTACGAAGCACCCTGGCGTGATGTCAGGCTTCCTAGGGCCTGTCTTTGTGATAACACCTCTAATCTTCCACTTGTTCACATTTCGTCAGGAAGAGCCCTGGAAGTCACCTTCTTCGTTGATCAGCAAGCACCTTATGAAGACTTTCAGTCCCTCTTCTTCTACGCTAGCTTCGAACTCCTGCGAGCGCCAGACTGTCCTAGAAAACAGAGAGTTCGTGGAGAAGGTATTTGTGTTTTCTTAACTTAAATTATTATTTAAATTGTCTAGTATTTTTGTTAGCATAAGGAGATTTTTTACCTGATGTAATATTTTTCCGATTGCTGTCTATCAATGTCTTATTTTCCTGGTCCAGGAATTAAAGTGTTTCTCAAAAATTTCCTGTTCCTACCACATATTCTCTCAAGTATTCACTCTACCATATAAATAAGAAATATAAGTTTTGATAGAAGTGATGATGCACATGTCTGGATTGAGTGAATTCGGCGTGGAATCCACCGGTCACTAGTTGCCTATTCCTGGTTTGAATGTTTTATAAACTCTCTCTCATATTTATCGGTTGCAGGCGGTGAAATACGGCTCGTGTCACCTCCACTTTCGCGTCCTGATATTTATTGTGAGGGTCTCCCTTGGTTGGTAGAAGCGAGAGAGAACAGATCCCTCTTTGTTTTAACTTGGGGTTGGTTGCTACCTATTGAGCCACCTCCTCAAATTGAATCTGAAAACAGTGTCAAATGTCCGACATCGAATCGAGTATTGCTCTACTCAGGTTGGCCACCGAAGCTTCTGAAAGTTGTATGTCCCGCAGAACCTGGATCAAAAGAATTCACAGTGCAAGTCTTCTCTGAGGAATGGCTAGGCCGAGCAGAAGGTGAGTTATATAACAAATTGAATTCAAATCATCCGGGAATCATAGGACAACAATTCAAATTGATCATTATGACGAGGATGGATTGGATCCTTGAATAGAAGAGAATATATAGATTATATGATCCTACGGAGAGGATTAAGAGAATTGTTTTCTTACGAAAATATTGATTCTTCATCTGATCCTGCGGGGAGGATCGTAAGAAAGAGTGTTTAAAAAGTTTTGATGTCTTTTCTTAGTCCTACCGTGAAGATCGTGAGAAAAGTTAATTTAGAAGAACTTTTTATTTTTTCTTCGGGTACTACGGGGCGGATTGCGAGAAAACTTTTATTTGAGAGAATTCCAATTTTTTCTAATCACACAGAAAGCATTGTAAAGAAGAGTGGTTCCAAACACCTTCAACTTGTTCTTTGGAAGGATTCTTGATGCTTTTTCTGATCCTACAAAAAGGATCGTGAGTAGGGAAAGATACTGAGAAAGGTTGGTTTGAGAGAATTTTATTTCTTTCTTTGATCTTACCGGATGGACTGATCGAGGGACTGATTAGGAACTGTCACTTCTAGAAGATGAAACAAAATAAATTAAATAATAGGAAATAAATGAATATTTATGTGTTTAATAGGTAAATGGCCAGGACCAGTTCGGCCACCTGCTCTTCTCGTGGAGTTTATCGCTCGAGAGTCGGGACAAGCTGCAGCTTCCTGGCTCGAGATTTCAAAAAGCAGGTCTGCTCTAAGGAGGCAATTACGTCTTCCAGAAAGGGGCATCGAGAACGAGACTATTCTCTTCGGAGATTGTATTCATAAGTGTCCTGAATTGGGGGCTTGCATCGCTCCCAGCTTATGGTGTGACGGAAGAGTTCACTGCCCTTCGGGGCATGATGAAGCAAACTGCGGAAGTGGTGCTAGACTCTTGGGATTGTTACCTTCGGCGATGTGGATGGTGGTCGCCGGAGTCGCTGGAATTGTCTCTGCCTTTGCGTGCCTACTTGCCATCCTGATGAGCAGGTACACTTTCACATTATGATATTCGAGATTCATTTTTTCTATCATATTCATTTATTATATTCTATTCAAGAATCCTAGTCACTTAATCTCATTTCCAATATATACCTGGTTTACCAATGGCAAAAATTCCCGACCAATTGTTAGCGGTGCCCTGAAGCTATCCTATCCTGCCTATTCATTGTTCGCAAGTGAAAAGCGAGAATTGCCAGCAGTTTCTCCTTGCTCTTGAAATTTTGCTTGATATTCAGGATCAAGTCTGAAAACAAACCCACGTTTTTGAAGTTCTATGTAAAAATCATCTCAAGAATCTTATATTAATACCTATTTCTATGTGGATTTTAAACTGTTTGAAGGAATCCTATGAAGAATCTTCCATCTGCGCAGCTACGCTTGTTGATATTTTGTTGGGAAATTTAGCTCCCACTTTACAATATTCTATCATTTATTCTATCTTCAATATTTCAACAAGTTTTACTTGGCAACATACCAGCGTTTGGGAGCACCAACTTTGGTTATATATCTTCAAGTTGCTTATAACGTGAAACTGATAAATTGGACTTGCCCTGATTAATTAAGCTTTCAACTTTCAAGACTGCCATATCCAGCAATTATATCTTCAAAGAAGTAGAGCATTATTTTCTTTATCCAGACGTGTTTATAGCCTGCTCTGTAGTTGTAAAATCATTGCTGATTGCAAAAGTCATGAAAGTTGCTAGCAGGACCAAAAATGTCTGTTTGCCGGAAATAACTTGTCACAGCTTCCTCACACAACCTAATAGTTGACCCCTTCTCGACCCTTATCTCTGGACTACAGCCAAAGAATCAATTCCTCACTTCAACAAGACAATATTAGCAGTCTTTTTGGCACCCCAATTTATATGGAAGTGGTCTGAATTTCATGAATTCAATGCCGATGAAAAATTCAATTAGGAAAAAGGTTGCAGGAAGTAGCAGCCAATTTTTGAATATGCTTTAGAATAGGTTTTTTTGACTTATCAAAAAAATTACAAGGTTGTAATCAGTTGGAAAAATTAGTTATGCACTTTTGTAGGAAGATTGCTCGCTGACTTTGTAAAAGAATGTGTACTCAAGTTACCAACATTTTTGAGAAAAAACGATCATTGTTTCAAAATCTTGCTTTACACATTCTATTGTATACATCATCAGGAATAGATTCCATTTTCAAACATGTCAATCAGTTTATTTCGACGAAAATCAAACTATCCTAAAACCAACTAATTCATTACGACTAAGAGAGCATAGAACGGTAGGTCCTGAAAGCAAACGTTTGATAAAAGCTGCAAAGCGTTTCACAAATACTCTGACTTCATTTATCGCTTTATCGTACTGGCCGCAAAACGCAGAACTTCATACTACTAGGGGCTGAAGAGAAACTTTATAATCATCTTGATTATAACTCGCAGAGTCTTGCTCTCAAATCAAGACTATTTGGTCTTGTTTGGTGACCACTTAACTGCAGTTTACCCCTTATTATGTTTTCTTTTTAGAAGCAGACACGGAGGCACTTATTTCAAGACCAGTTTTGTGATTGAATCTAGTTGCTGACTTAGCTTAAGATAAAAATCCATAGGAGAATTTTTTTCCGTGTTGTTTTTGGCGCAGTCACTTCTAGATAAAATCATTTCATTTGCGAACGATGCTTTGATATCTTGAACGTAGAAGTTTATCAACTGAGCAGATTCTTCACGAATTTCTTCTTTATTCAAACGATGCATGTCTGTGATGACTGAAAATTTCGGATGAAGGACTTAGTACGCTTCTTCTCTTTTTTGTAATCCCGATGAAATTTGGTCTAAAACGACGTTAAAGGTATTTATTCTGAAGTTTTCCCGACCCCGGCTTCGTTCCGCGTCACTTTTTTCAGTGAGATCATTTTCTATTTTTTCCCAAGCTGAGTGCCTGACATTGACTTCACAGTAATTATGCGTCGAGACTCGGAATTTTCACTCTGTTTCATCAAGATTTCTCAGCGGTGGGTTGATGCAGAAGAAATTGTACGCTAATATGCGATTCAGCAAATTTTTTGAAATACGAAAATAGTCAGTTTAAAATACGACAGAGTGTTGAGGGTGGGCTTAGAAACTGAAAGTAGTGTTCTGCACGTACTGTTAACAATGAATTAACAATTAATTCTCGACCACCAATTTTCAAAAATAATCACAGAGGAGGTTATGTTTTTTTCACAACACACTGTAGGAGGAATTAACATGATTTTCGATATACAAACTTATCGAATATTCGATAATAAGTCAGTGTCGAGACTTGTATAAATCGATTTTTTTCTCGATTTAGGCATTTTATACTTATAATGTTGGTACGCGTGCCAAAAAAGCAGGCGGGAAATTCAATCCCTAAGAATTGAACAAGTTTTCGAAGTTTCCCCTAAAATTTGCCTTCCCTCAATTTTGGCCGCTCTAGGCGACTGCCTACAATGCCTGCATGGTAAAGCCTGCTTATGAACAATTATTTGCATGCCATCCATGGGCGTGATAGCTCTTCCAGAACATTTGTCACTTCTATCGCACGACTAATAAGCCCTTCCTTTTGCTCTACGGCGATAATAATATGTAAAGCCATCGATGTGAAGAAAATCTCGTTACGAGATTTTGTGCGTGTGTCGATTCCAGCAGTATCTTGCTGTTGTGTGCTGATGCATTCCGTCTTGCGTTTTTGTCTGATGTTGAATGCGGTGTGGTGTTGAGTGTGTTATAGTGCTCTTGTAGCCCTGTAAAAAGGAGAGCTTTGATGTGGATAACATGGCATTAAAAAAAATTGTACACTTCGATGCCTATAAATCCAAACGAATTCCGTTTTTGTCCGAATACGCTTTCTGTCATTCGAGTGTCTTTGTTTGAATCATTTTGAATCCACACAAAAATTGTGGCATTAAAGTGGCTTCATTGCGATGGCA
>WSXT02121205.1:0-10940 GCA_011762715.2 Neuroterus valhalla | reverse complement strand
CGCGCGTCAAACGAATGCTCATTCATAATCGACCATTTTCTCCACTCGTTGTACAATATACTATTTCCTTCGGAAGTTAATATTCTGTGTCAAAAATTCTTCTTTACGGTTAACAATAAAATTCAAGTTATACAGTCAAACATTTTTCATTTTAGTCGAACATTCATCTCGTTGAAAACTCTTATGTTTGGTTTCAAATTAATTTTTCAAGCCGAAAAGGTCACTATTCCATTTTTGTTAAAAAATTTTTATTTTTATGGTTCGTATATCAACTATTTCGTCGAAAAATTGTATTTTTTGGTTGAAAATTAATTTTGTCATAAATTGAACTATTATAGTTAAATGTTCATCATTTCAGTTAAACATTCGTCTTTCTGATGTAAAATTTAACTACTTCAGTTACTAATTTACAATTTCATTTAATTCTTTGTCATTTTGTGCATGGATGTAATAATTTGTTTCACAGTTTTGTTTGTTTGTTGAAAGATAGTTTTTTTTGTTATAAGTTATTTTTTTAACTGAAAATTTAACTTATCCAATTAAGAATTCCATAGTTTCTTTTAAAAATCTATTTGTTTAGCTAAAAATTTATTTTATCCAATTTAAAATTTGAGTAATAAAATTTTTATTTGATAATCCTTTTCAGTCAAAGTTAATTCATCTGTTTGAAAACTCAAATCCTTCAATTAAAGATTCTTTTTTTTTAGTATAAAACACTTATGCTTGGTTTAAAATTGTTTTTTTTTGAACTAAAAATGTTACTGTTCCTTTTTGGTTGAAAATGATTATTTTTTTACTTTGAATTTAGACTATTTTGTTAAAACACTATATTTTTTCTTTGGGAATCATTCTTTCTATTTGAAAATTAATGTTCTTGTTTTAATATTCACCTTCATGGTTGGGAATTGAACTGCTTCAGTTAAATATTAATTTTTTTAGTTGTAAATTCATCTTCTTGTTTTGAAATTTAACTGTTCTGGTTGAAGATTCATAATGTTATTTGAAAATCCATCACATTGGTTAAAAAATGAACTATTTTGTTGGAAATCCGTTTTTTTTTTGTTATCGTCAATTGATTTTTTTGATTGCAAGTTTAACTGTTCCAATTTTTGTAAAAAAAATGATTTTTTTGTTGTTTAAAATTAGATTATTCTTTTCAAAATTGATTTATTTTACAATGTTTGATCTGTTGTATTGAAGGATGTTTAGAATGAACGTCATGAATAAAAAAAAAAGGTTGGGGTTCTGCGACAAATGTTACTTCTAGTTGACCGGGAAAATAGAAAAACATGACTGGGAAGAACCGGGAAATGACAGGGAATTTGAAATCGTCTGCCGAATCGCCACCCTGTATATTCTCTGACAAGCTTTAATTTTATCCTCCTTTTTCAGAAAATCAAGTCTAAGTATCATCGTTTTACTTCCAAACATATTCTTTACACACATGCATTGGGTCAAAAACGTTACCTGAGCGATACCTTAACATTGTATCCTGAAAAATTGATTCGAGAAATCTACATGGACGAAAGCATTCCCCTGAGATACAGAGCTGCTACGCAAAATAGGCCGGATATAAATTCAGCTGCTGACTGTCTCGGCAAGCTATTCAATATTAATATGGTTAAACTTCGCACAGATTTACTCCTAGAGTGGCTCCAGCCAGAAGTGAAAGACATGAGGATGAATGATAGTAATACAGAGATA
Organism: Neuroterus valhalla; assembly: GCA_011762715.2. Taxonomy (NCBI): domain Eukaryota; kingdom Metazoa; phylum Arthropoda; class Insecta; order Hymenoptera; family Cynipidae; genus Neuroterus; species Neuroterus valhalla. The sequence continues at coordinate 9,236 of WSXT02121205.1, read as the reverse complement.
TTTGGGATGGCAATTCAAGATGTTAATTCAACTGCCGACGAGAATTTATTAAGGTAATTGGAGAAGAAATCTAGGATAGCATGAAACTATAGAGAAAATTTGTACGAAAATTTTTGAACTGGGAATGTCACCATTTTGTGTCTTGCCTAATGAGAAAAACAATTTATTTAGGGCCTCTTACATTCTCGACCACGGAGACTCAGTACAATCAGCCCATTTTCTGATCAATATTTCGTTCAACGAGGAGACCAATGATTGTGGACCTGGAGTTCGTTATCGTGCGCTTCAAGTCTTGCAAACAATCTTGGACGTAAATGCTTTGCAAAATTTAACAGGACGTGATATTAACAATATCAGGTAAGTTTTATAAGCAAAAATATGTTTTTCTTTCATCATTAGAAGAAATCACTGTTTATAATAAAAGAAGGTGTTTCGAGTTTCGATCGTGTACAAAACTATAAATTTAGTACACGATTGAAACCCGAAGCACCTTCTTTCATTATAATGGATCATCGTGAAAGCATCAAATCTATCATCAAATTACTATTTATTCATATTTTCCAGGCAATATATGAAGCATTTACAATACTTGAGCGAACTCGAAAATCTTGGTTTGAGATACAGCGTTAACAGTTTTGAAACTTGCTCAAAACCTGACCTTGCTCAGATGTTACTGACGACTCAGTTTCATTCGCCGTTGCTACTTTCCCTCATTTTACGCATTTGTCTAGACTTTGGCGTAGAAGATTACCACTTGTGGGATAAAACTTTGAAAGAAATGGTTAAAATTTCAATGGTAAGATATGAAATATGCGGCAAAAAATACAAACTCGAGGTGGCGATTCGACGGACGATTTCAAATTCCCGGTTCTTCACGGTGAATTTTTTCAATTTTCCCGGTCAACTAGAAGTGACATATTTATATTTCTCGCAAAACGCAAACATTTATTTTTATTCATGACGTTCATTCTAAACATTATTTGACACAACAGATCAAATATTGCAAAATAAATCAATTTTGGAAAAAAAAGTCAAATAGTCAACAAAAAAATATCATTTTTCTACGAAAACTGGAACAGTTAAACTCACAATTAGGGAAAATCAATTTGCAATAGCAAAAAAAAAAAAGGATTTACAACTATTAGTTCATTTTTTAATCAAGAATATAAATATTAAAATAAAAAGATAAATATTTAAGTGGAGCACACCAATTTTCAACCATGAAGGTGAATTTTCAAACAAGAAGATTAATTTCGGAATAGAAAGAATCATTTCCTAAGGAAAAATATAATGTTGCAACGAAATAGTGGAATTTCGAACTAAAAAAATCATCATTTACAACGAAAAAGGGAACAGTAACATGTTTAGTTAGAAAAGAAAAACAATTTCAAACCAAGCAAAAGGGTTTCATACTGAAACGAAGAATCTTTATCTAAAAGAGTTGAGTTTTGAACAGATAAATTAACTTTTACTGAAAAAGATAAATTGTCAACAAAAAATGTACTAGATACTCAAATTTAAAAATGAAAAAAATGGATGTTTAACCAAACAAATTAATTTTTAATTGAAACTATGGAATTCTTAAGAGGAATAAGATCAATTTTCAGTTGAAAAAATTACCTATTGCAAAAAAACTAACTTTCAACGAAAAAACAAACTTTCAACGAAAAAACAAACTTTCAACAAACAAAAAAACTAACTGTCAAACAAATGACTACATTTTTACAAAAAATTATGAAGAATGGAATGAAATTGTGAATATTTAACGAAGTAGTCGAATTTTAAACCAAGTAGACGAATTTTTACCTGGAATGAGGATCATTTAACTAGAATAATTCCATTTTTGACAAAAAATTAATTTTCAACCAAAAAATATAATTTCTCAACAAAATGGTTAAAATTTGAACTATAAAAATAAAAATTAAATATTAGGAATATTAACGTCCGAAGGGAAAGATAATTTTCTACAAAAAAACGGACTTTTCAACGAAATATGTGAAGTTTCAACAAAATAATTAAATTTTAAATTTGAAAAGACAAATTTTCACCAAATTGTAGAATTTTGAACTAGAAAAGATACATTTTCCACTAAAAATGAAACATTTAAATTTTCAGTTGAAGAAGTTCATTATTACCCAAACTGATAAATTTCCAGGTATAATGATGAATTTTCAAATGGATAGATGTATTTTAAGCAAAAAGATGAATTTTCGACCATAAAGAATAATTTTCTACAAAAAAGGCAAATTCCTCATGAAGTACATAAATTCTCAAAGAAATACTTTAATTTTCAGATTCAGAAATCAATGTTCAATCAGTGCTCCCAACAAAAAAGTTTAAATTTTGAACAAATATTAATTATTTAATTAAAAAAAGATGAATTTGGAATTAATAATTCAAACAAGTTTTCGATCATAATTCAGAAATATTTCTTCTTGGGAATACTACTTCTACTCTAAAGACTGCTTGAAGTACTTTTTTTATCTGGAATTGAGAAGAGGGAAAATTGGGACAAATTTTGAATTGAGGGAAAGATTTCTTTCATACCCTTTCTTCTAAATTCGAATTGCAATTAGTTTGAATAGTTCCCGTTCCATATATAAAATTCCCTGTTCCAAGTGAAATTATACTTCCTCACTGGAACTCCCTGCCCTAAAATGAAAACTATAATTATTTTCTGAAATTCCCTGTCTCAAGTCAGATAAATAAGTCGTGATAAATACATTTTTTCGAGAAAATTTAGATAATGATTCTTTCATGCATGTTAGGGATATCATCAATTTGATTATCAAATTTGATTCAGTTAAAAAAATCTCACAGAGCAAAAAATTTGCAAAACGTTTTTCTTATGATGGAAAAAAAAATTCTTCCTCTCATGAAGTGTAGATGTATTTAAATCTTTTGATAACCATATTAAAGGAATATTACATTTTTCAAATCAAATGATAAGATATCTTTTTGATTCATAAAAAGAAAGCAATCATTTATCGTTTTTCTTCCCTAGAATTTTTAATAGTCTAGGTTGATTCAAATAAATTCCCGATTTTTAAATCAGATTCCCGGTCATTTCCCGGTTTCCCGGTCAAGTCGCCACCCTGAAACTGGATACCAATTTTCAAAAACTTTAGCGTAAATAACTTTTTTCTACATTTTATTTACATCGAAGGTGACCGAACTGGAAAGATTTTTGCCCATGGTAGCAACTTTAAGCCATGTTGTTAATTGTACCGGATACGTAGCAGGCTGGCAAGTTATAATATCAGAAACCTTCAGAAGAATAGACATTGATCCAACTCCGAAACAAATAGAAGATTGCATAAGGGCTCTAAGGCTTCTACACACTTGCCCTGTTGTTAATAAGTTAAACTTTAGAGATATAATACAGTATTGCTTTGACTGTAATCAGGCCCAATTCGCTGTTATTCTTCTGCCGTTTTTGGACGATGATCAGAAGAATAATGTTTTGAAGGTAATTGAATTAATGTACGACTTCATATATGGATGACCACTCGATTGTCAGGCGTACAACACAATAAAAATATTTAGCAGAAACTTCAATAATTTAACAAAGAATTCAAAAGATTGTTAAGATTTTCAAAAGGTTTCAAAGATTTTGAATCATTTTACGAAAGCTTGTACACCAGATTTCAAGAGTGATCAACTACTCAGGGAAAACTGAATAATAAATAAAAATATATGCGGTGTTTTATTCGCAGGTTATTAAAACGTCTTTTGACGTATCAGAAGTTATCAGTAAACTGAACATGTTATCCTCGAAAGGAGTGCTCGCAGTTTCTTATGTAAGTTATATAATTTATGATAAATTGTATTTTTATAAAAAAAATCGAACAAAAAATGTAATACTTTCAATTTATTTCAGTCTGTGCAGCTATTACGAGAAATTTCAAACGACTAAGGAACGAATTCGAGCGAACCCGAGAGCGTACCTTTACTATTAATTATCTCGATGTACATATTGATTTTTTGAATCAATGGTAAAGACCAAAGCGATTTAAAAAAGCTTTTTCACATACCTCGTAACTTCATATTAGAATTGTAATTTTTTAGATTTAAAGATGATTTAATATTTTTATAATAAATTGTATTTTATTACATTTTGATATTCACATAATTTATATTTTTTCTTAAGCAAAACAACTGACCTTCACCTATTCTCGCAACTGATCCCTGTATTCTTCAATTACTAATGATTTGTCCCTAACTAAATTCACTTTGCATCCACTTGCTGCGAAATTTGATGATACAATTTTCACACGATGGACGACTAGGAAATCGGCATTTTCCGGACTCTTACCAACTATTACATCAATTTCATCACCTTCACGAACCTAAGTCATAGACAAAATTATACTTTAAAAATAATTGGAAGATTAGAAGATAATGATAGTCAAGCTTTCAATACTTTACTAAGGATTATACTTTTTGATTTATTACCTCTATACTTTTCTTGGTAACTTTTTTTCCATTTACTCGAACTTTACTTTCGTAGAAGGCTAGGTCTACTTTGCTGTAAATTAAACAAATGTCAAATTATATATATACTTTTGGTTTTTACTGAAATATTATTTAATGAGGGTTAAATATTAAATATTATGTAATACATATTTTAGAATTTGAATGCACAGAAATGTCTAAAAGTCTTTTTTTACATGTCTCGTTTTTATAAAAGTGAATAGGTACAAGTATAAGTCTTCTGAAAAACATAATTTCAAAAATGAAGAACGCTGAATGCGTCAATATAAACTGAGAATGTTTCCCACAGTTTGAAATAATAAACAATAGTTACTTAATTATATATAAGCGGAAAATCAAAAGTGCTTATGTGATTATTGAATAGCCGCAAATAAATAAAATAATTGAATACATACTCTCTTATTACTATATTAAAGCGTAATTAGAATTGAATACTCCAAGTACTTACTTGCGTGCCATTCCTAAACCTGCTTTAATGATGCCATCTAATCGCAAAGAAGGAACAGTTTTACTTATGATTTTCTCAAAGGGTTCAAGAGGTTCAGCTGCTTCATCCTCTTCATCTTCAAAATCTTCGTTCTAGCCATGTATGATGAAAAATAGTTTTTTTGTAAAATTAAAGCTTAAGTGTCTTCAAATTTTTTTACAGTAATTACAAACCTGGCGTTGTTTTTCAGGATGCTTATTTTTTTTAAACCTTTTTACTGTGTATGGATTAGGAACCGGGTTTTGAAATAAGAATTTCTGGTTGGTTGTTTCATCATTCGTATTTGTTGCATTATACTGTAATGAATGGAAGGTTTTTTCATAGATACTGATCAAATTCCTACGAGCGAAGGTATATATAAATTTTCTACTCAACATTTTAATTATTGTATAATACAAAAAATAAGACGTGGAGCATCTAAATTATAGAATTATTTTAGCATTAGAAATGAGGTTATGTATCACATGCATTTTTTGACAATCAGCTGCTCGCGTTGTCTGCTTTGTACGCAAGATCTGCGCATGCCAAATGAATTTAAAATTTCAATTAATTTAAAAGTTGGTACACAATTACACATTAGTGCACATGGAGGAAGAGTGGCATTTGCGGAATCCCCTGAATCATAAATTTGATATAGTTATTTCAGCCGCTATTCTAAATCGATTCAGTTTTAATTTTCATAACGAAAAAATCTGCGATGCGAATAACAAAAAAATATTTCGCGTACACATGTTTGAAATTATTCCACAGAATAAATGTTCCGTAATATGGGCTTATAGTTAAAGTGAATCAAGGCATGTATAAAAAAAACTCGATATTAAATTTCCCATTCAAAACTTCACACACTTTTTGGTGTAGTTGTACTGATCCCTATACGCAACTAATCTTTATAAAGATTAGATTGTTACGTTGCACCTGTGAAGATAATTTTAAAAACGAATAAAAATGGCGTCCTAGGCTATTATACTTTCGCCCATGGAGAATAGTCTATTCTCCATGCTTTCGCCGCTCCCCTTCTCGATTGTTTTAAAATATTAAAATTTGATTGCTTACTTGAAAACATGAAAACCAAATGCAACTGCACTGGTTCTTGATAATTTTGCCTTTTCCGCGTTCAAAAGTTTCAAAAGAGCTTAGAGCACAGAATTTTTAATCGGTCCGATCTTTTTTTCCAAATTCTTCTAAATAAATTCTAAAGAGGATTATAATAGAAGATTTCTCAATTACTTCTTGATTGTACTTCTGGTCTAACAAATGAAGTAAACAAATGGCAATTTTTACAACTCAATTGAATTTTTTTTGGTAACAAACCCGTTTTGCATTTTACTAACAACCGAACAAAAAAACTTCCAACAAAGTATATCAAATTTTATACAAACAGTTGTAGTTTTAACCGAGAAATTCTGAAATTCCTGGAAATTGTGGAATTTCAGGCTATAAATTCGAATTCTCTACAGAAATTTATTTTCAAACCAAATTGTTGAACTCTCTATTGAAGTGGTTGAAGTTCCAACATAAGAAGATTTTTTTCTAACTACAAAGTTGAATATTGAACCAAATTAGTTTAATTTTCAACAAAACAGTCCCATTTGAAACTAAGAGAGATGATATTTCTACCAAATGAGAAGAAAATATTCTTTGAATGTTAGGTATACAAAAGTTGAATTCATTAAAAGAAAATCTGCCCGCCGCGCGGGCACATTCTCATCGCGCGCTTCAACATAGTTTTTGTTTTATTGGCAAAAAAATCATATTGAAGATAAAGAACTCCGTTTTGTGGATAAACTGCGCGAGATAGAAATGATGCTTGGCTACAAAATTGTTCAATTTGGAAAGATCTACAATTTAGTTGTTAAAATTTTTTGATAGGACACGCAGTTTTTTTATTGGCAAAAATATGATTAAAAATATTAATAATCATTTTTTGTCCGAACTGTACGAGGCAGAAAAAAATGTTTGGGAACAAAATTGTTCACTTCAATAATATCTTCAAATTTCCTCATAAGTCTTTCCTCATAAGACTGTAGTTCTTGTTTTTATCGTAAAAAACCACATTTCAAATAAAAAATTCAAATTTCCACCAAATTTTTACGAGATACGAAAAAAAAGATGGAAAGAGAAATGGTTTATTTCAAAAAGATATGCAAATTTCGATAATGATAACAACAAGACGAATAAAATTTATGCTTTCTTTTGCATCATCTAAACAAGCATTCCCGGATCGAAGTAAACCCCTCAACACTTGTAAAGGAGTACGAAGCCCAAGAGCGGAGCGCGAGATTCGACAGACGCGCGCCCTAGTCGCGGAAATCCATTTTCTTTCTTCCTCGCATAACTAAGAATAAATTGTTTGACGAACTCTTAAGATTACTAGGAGCACTTACATCGATTCTTCTCTATTTGTTCTTGTTGCACCAATTTTTATGAGGATGAAGCTGAGCGCGCGCGGTTTGTTTTTCATGATAACTTCAATATTGGATTTGATATTACAACAGTAAAATTTTGATGGAAAATTCACTTGTATATTTGAAATGTTGTTTTTTACGATTTAAACAAAGATTGTACGTCTCATGAGGAAACAGTCTATGAAAAATTTGTAGATCTTGTTAAAGTGAATTATTTCGTTCACATACATTTTTTCCTATCTTGTACCGTTTGGCCACAAAATAGATTTTTTAATTTCGTAACTATTTTTGCAAATAAAACAAAAAATGCGTGCCGTATTGAAAAATGATTCAGGAGCACAAATTTGTAGAACGGAATTTTTGAGTATTTTATTTCTATGGGTAAAACCATCATCGTTCGTCCAAAAAAGCTGGTTAACGAACTTGACCTTTTTTTTGGTCCTTCAAAAGGTGTGCCGAAGGGAAATCCAATCCGATTAGCCTTCGAAAAATATGCGGCCTACAGACGACGACAATGACTACGATAATAGACAGACAGACAGCAACGTAAAACCTGTTTTTTTCCAGAGTCAGGGGCTCTCGAAACGTGGAGATTTCATTAAATCCTCGAAAGTCAATTTTTACATAAAACCAATACCTTATCATTATGATGAGAATGTAAAAATGAATTATCTACGCAAAATGTTATCATTGAAATTCCAGCAAAACAATATTTTGATTTCAAATAAAAAACAGCTTATTCAGAAAATAAAGATACCAACTTTTAACAAAACAGTTAAATATTCAATCAAAAGAGATGGAAAATAAAAATGTATCGTAGTGTCCGTATGTACATACGCATGTATGATTGTATGCATGTATTGTGGGAACGATAACTTCTGATAACTTCGAAAACAACGACGCACAATTTACATTGAGTAGAAGATGTACTTTATTAATTGTTGTATTATTACTCAGTACAAAAATTTTCTTGCATCATAAGCATTAGATGCATGTCTTCAATGTTCTTGGTACGACCGGAGTTTAATAAACAATAAATGTGTAATTTAAACAACATTTTTCAGAAAACGATTTGATGTTTAAAAATCTAGTTAATACAATTATCATTGTATTGGGGAAGTGCTTTAATAATTGTTGAAAGAGTATAGAATATACTGGTTCCCGAAAATTTGCAAGTTGCTGAAAATTGAAGGGGATAATCCAAAAAAAAAGAAAAGTCACGAGTTGAATAATTCTATTAAAAGGATACTTTTTATACTTTTTTATACTTTATAATCCCTTTCGGGGTAAGCGTAACTTGTAAAGAGTTGGTTGCGTTGTATACACGGGAGGACACCAGTCTCCCGCCAGCATGCACGCGGTATTTCCGAACAGTTAGCCATCCAAGTACTAACCATGCCCAATGCTGCTTAACTTCAGTTATAGGATGGGAACTGGGGTTTCAAGCGTGGCATGGCTCCATTAGCTCTCCATAATATACTCTGCACAAGTTTTAGCTCTCTACGCTGAACTGTGGAACTGCAGCAATGTTTTTAAGAAGAAATTACATACTATCCACAGCGAGCACCCAAAACCTTAGATCAATATGGAGTGGATAAAGAGGCATCTAATATTTGGCTGAAAAAGGGCGTCCTGTTTCCGGGAAGGGAAGGATTCGTGATAGCAATCCAGGACAGGGTTGTCGGCACCAGAAACTATCGCAAGCATGTTCTACATCAAGACGTGGTTGACAGGTGCCGACTGTGTGGAGATGCGAACGAATCCATCGAGCAAATTATTGATGGCTGTCGCGTAATGGCTCAGAGAGAGTACACGCACAGACATAATGATGTAGCGGGCATCATACATCA
>WSXT02121194.1:0-10940 GCA_011762715.2 Neuroterus valhalla | reverse complement strand
AAATTGCGAACTCTATTCATGACTTAAAGACAGTTGAACTAGCAACGCCTTTAGAAATTAAAAAAGCTGTTTCTAGATCAGGCTGAAGGAAAGCAGCGGGTCACGATGGAATCCAAAACATTTTGCTCAAAAATATGCCAAAAAAGGGATTTGTGCAAATGACTTACATTTTCAATGCCTGTCTCCTGCTCTGCTACTTCCCGGATGCTTGGAAAACTGCGAATATCTTACCTTTCCATAAACCTGGGAAGGATAAGCTATTCCCAGCAAGTTATCGCCCCAGAAGTTTCAGACGGTTCAACAACTAATTAGATTAGTAAATACTGTTAGTACCAATTTTAACAAAAATATGTCTACGGTTATGGTCTTAATTGACCTGGAAAAGGCATTCGATACCGTATGGCACAATGGTTCAATCTATAAACTTAGCGAACTAAAAATTCCAACATATTTGATAAAAATAGCGCAAGCTTATCTCGCTAGAAGAAAATTTAACGTAGTTATAAATGGCACTAAATCTAAAGATCAAAGCATTGATGCAGGAGTTCCACAGGGTTCCATTCTTGGCCTGCTGTTCTTCCTTTACTACATTAACGATATACCAGCGTTGCGAGGAATATTACGATCATTATTAGCCGACGACACAGCTTTGTATTCTGCTTCTTGGAGCCCTAAAAAAGCTACAGAAAAACTACAACAGTTTACGAACCTAATAGTCGAATTTTTTGATAAATGAAAATTAAATGTCGATGCCGATAAAACTGAACTTATAATCTTCACAAGAAAAAATTTTAACCACCCGGAGAGAAAAAGGAAGGGAACTATTCCAGATTTCATTGTTCGAGATAAGGTTATCGAGCCTAAATTGGTTGCAAATCATCTTGGAGTTTTGCTGCAGCACAAACTAATATTTAACGAGCATGTTGCACACTCACTCAGAAAAGCTCAGAAAATACTGGGCATTCTGAACTGCCTCATGTGCAGGAAGAGTAAATTGAGTGTTAGAAATAAACTGCTTCTCTATAAAATGATTGTTAGACCAGTTCTCTTATATGCAGCTCCCGTCTGGAGTAATGCATCGAACTCTACTATCTTGAGACTTCAACGCTTTCAGAATAAAGTTTTAAGAATTTTCACTGATGCATCCCTCAGAGACAGGAATATTGATTTGCATAAGAAGTTCGACCTTCCTCTTATCTCGGACCATATTTATAATACATCAAAAAAATTTTTGAAAATCATTTAGGCTTAGAAGAGCTCCAAGAAGCTAAACCCATCAGGGAAGATAAAATGCCTTTCAAAATGAAATATAGGATGCCATATCATCTCCATATTAAGTAATTCACAGCCTCAGCATCTAAGGTTCTTGTTAACTAGTCTCAAAAGTATTATTGTTAAACTAGGTTAAGGTTAAAACATAACTAATGGGCTTTTTAAATACATTTTTTACCCAAATTCGAATACGAACACAAGTTCTATTAATGTTAGCAGTAAATAGCAACTTAAAATACGACAATTAATGGATAAGGTCAAAGTTTCTTGTAGAGAAATAGGTACTTACAGTTTTGAATACTATTGTACATTCTAGCTATATTTGTCTGTATAAAAATTTTAATGAATAAATAAAGATTTTTACAATGCAAATGCAGGACATAAGCCCCAGTTCGGCTTTTCAGGTATACGTAGTCTTGGATGGAGACTGGATCACCGTTCCCTGCTGCAAGCTCGGTTATATAACAGAGTACAGGACGAGTTATCAAATTTTTTTACCTAATTTTACCTTCGTCTTTCAGTGACTACTCTCAATAAACATGTTTGAATGCTTATAACGGAAAATAGTCATTAATTATTCGAAATTGTTGGATCGGTCTTCAACCTCACACCTTAGTGTCTCTCCGAGAGATTTTCTAGTTCCCTCTGAGTTCATGTTGAGTATCAACCTCATAGCTGACACCCTCGTGGCCAGCCCTCTGAGAGATTTTATATTTCTTTGAGAGTCCTCGTAGAGTGTCATTTTCCAACCTCATCGCTGACAACCTCGTGTCCTTCTTAGGGATTTTTGAGTTCTCAATGAATCCACATGGATTTTCATTTCCTAACCTCGTCACTGACATCCTCCTGGCCTTCTGAGAGACTTTCAAGTTCTCTGAGAGTCCTTGTGGATTGTCATTTGCCAATCTCATCTCTGACAACCTCGTGGCCCTCTAAGGGTCTTTTGGGTCCCCCGTGAGTCCACATGGATTTTCATTTCCCAACCTCGTCGCTGACACCCTCATGGCCCTCTGAGAGATTTTACATTTCTCTGAGAGTCCACGTGGAGCGTCATTTTCCAACCTCATCGCTAACAACCTCGTGACCCTCTAAGGGACTTTGGAGTCCCCTGTGAGTCCACGTGGAGTGGCATCTTCCAACCTGATCGCTGATTACCTTGTGCCCCTCCAAGGATTTTTTCCTTTTTCTGAGCGTCTCCGTAAGGTGCCATTTCTCAACCCATTTCCCGAAAAAAACAATTTTCCAAAGTCAATATGGGTACTATTAACACCTTGATCAAAATCTTTTAGTATTACTTTTTTCTAAGAATTGACTTTCGAATTTTTTACAGATTTTAATTCGATTTCTGGTATAAGGTCTAGCTCGAGTAGTATGTTTTCTTTCCCTCTAATGCGAAACTGGAAAAAATCAAGGACGAAAATTACGTCTAGAAAAATAAATGAACGAATTCCGTTTTTATCTCATGCGAAAACCGCGACCCACAATAATCCACATCTGCTACGGGAAATGGAAATACCCTATGATTCTGGTACCGTAAAAGCTGCAATTCTTATGACATCCATTATACTTACTCCAGAGCTTTTATCATTCTCGTTCATCGAAATGAATGTTTTCGGGTTTTCAATGAAATTTTTCTTACAAAATGTGTTGCATTTTTTAACCAGTTGAATTTTTAAGAAGAAGTTAATGCTGTTTTTGGAACGGTTTTTCAATTTTATTTTTGAATATTAATTCTTTTTGGTTCAAAATAAATTTTTTCAACTTGGAAATTATAAATTGTTTGAAATATTTATGAGTTCACTTGAAAATGCATCTTTTTGTGAAAAATTTAACAATTTTGATAAAAAGTACTTAGTTCAGTTGAGAATTATTCATTTTACTTGACAATATATAAAATGGATTGAAAATTCATCCGTATTATTAGGGAAAAAATTTTCATTCTGTATCATCATTTTTTTTTTTTTTATTGAACGCTCCCATATCTGGTTGTGATTTTTATATTTTTTCATTGGAAATTAAACTGTTCAGTTGATGCTTTGTTGTTTCAGCTTAAAATTTGATCCATTTTTCTTAAGAATCCTTTTTGGTTAGAAGCTTTAATATTTCTTTGAAATTTTAACTTCTAGGTTCAAAACCCAAGTATTTTGTTAATAATTGATCTTTTGTGTTTTATGATTCAATTATTTCTCGGGTTGAAAATTTAGCTATTGAGAAAAAATTCATCACTAATTAAAATTTTTTTCAGAAATGTGTTTCTTTTTGGCCAAAAATTCAACTATTCCTGTAGAAAATTTAGGTGTTCGGTTAAAAATTGACTTTTACGTTGAAAATTCGTATTTGTGGATTCAGGGTTTTGATCTTCAGTTCAAGATTTATCTTCTTTACTGAAAATTCAACTCTTTGGTTGAATATAAATTTTTTAGTTAAATTTGACTGTTCCTAATAGAAAATTGGAGACTTCCGATTATAATATCATCCATAACATTTTTTGTTGGAGGTTCATCTCTTTTTGTTAAAAATAAATTCCCTATTTGCAAATTTAAGTTTTTTGATCGAAAGGATTTTTTTCGTTAGGAGTTCAAACAATTCGTGGGAAAAAAATTTTTCCGAAAAACGATATTCTTGCATTGGAAACCTAACTGTTCTGTATTAATTAGTCTTTTCTATTAGAAAAGTTGGTATTTCGAGTTAAAGCCTTCCTTTCTGAGCTAAAAAATCTCCTTTTGTTTAAAACTTACTCATTTTGCTGGAAAATTTACCTATTTTTGAAGAGAACCTTTATGCCAAAAAATTCACAACTACAGTTTGAAAGTTTATTTATTTTGATAGAGAATTGATCTATCAAGTTGAAAAGGTCATTTTTGCTGAAAATTAATATTTACTAGTGAATAATTTAACAGTCTGGTGAAAATCGCTTGTCTCTGGTAAAAAATGTGATCTTTCCTACTTAAAAATTTTATAATTTTCGAGTAAACTCCAATCCTTTTCAGTTGAAAATTTATTTATACAATCGAAAAAAGAACTATTTGTTCAAAAATAAGTTCCTTTTTCTAGGAATAATTTTTAACAAAAAAAAAATTGAACGACATGCACGACATTTAGATAAAATTGATAAATTTCCAACAAATAGCTTGACCTTCAATCAAAAATAAAAATTTTTTAACAAAATGATGAAATTTTTAACAGATAGAGACAAAAAAATACTTGAAAATTCAATAATAACATCATCGAAAAATTAGAAATAATTCAAGAGAAGAGATAACTCTAACAAGGACCGAGATATTTTCTGGCTTTGTTTTTTCATTCTTTTATTCTAATCAAGGCCCGACTAAGGCCCCTCTAAAATACATTCTGAAGACGTAACTAACCTGAAAAAAAGATAAAGTTCCTACCAAATGCCTTCCTGGATTAATATTATTATTAATATAATATTAATATTATATCATATATAATAATAATATCATAATAATAATATTAATAATAGTAATAATATAATAATAATAATATTATTCATGATAAATTGAATTTAAAAGTGTAACATTACTTTTTTTTCAAATTGAACTGTCTTCTTAAGTCCCACGAACAAGTGCAACATCTCTTTCCGAAGTCTGGCACGTAGCTTCGATCGGTACTTCCAAAAAAACATAAAAAAAGTCGTATTCTGCAGATTCTATCGATAAATTATCTAGAATGGATCGCCTTTTATGAGGCGTATCACGTACACCGCCTCCATCGAATAACAACTTGCAACTAACATGGTCCGAAAAACAAACAAATTGTTTACCATATTTGTCCTTCAAGAAGCATAAGTTCCAAGCGGATCTTCCGACCGGTTTGATCCATATCATAAATCTCATTCATGGAAAAAAAGAGGGGGGAAAAATAAATGACCTTTCTCTTTTTATGGATCTTATTCCTCTATTTTTGAAATTGTTACATGTAAGTTCAGAAAGTTTATCGTTGGCAACCACTTTTTCAAATTCCTGAAATAAAATCATAGGAACTCATTGGGATTACTTTGATCTTGAAGTTGGATTAATGTCATTTGCAGAAGACTGATACTCATTTTTTGAAATCGATCCTGATTAGTATTTTCTTTGAAAATCCGTACTTTTCTGACAAAAATATAATCTTTCGCTATCTTAATAAAACCATTGGGCCTAATTCCTTCAGGATATGTAAAACTCGTTTAGTTCTAGCCAACCAAAAGTTTACTATAAACAAATATTTTCCAAGCATAAACTAATCAACTCGTCTTTCGCACCACTAATTTTTAGGTCTGAGTGTAAAGTACTCTGCCGGTCCTTCAAGTTGAAAACGAACCCAGCCATTCATGTCTCAGAGTAATATGATCCTTTCGCCAAGACCGCGTGAACCTATGATGTCATTCATCCAATTTCAGATGGCGTCAAACGCCTCCCCCGTGGTTGCAAATTGATTTATTTCGTATAACATTGTAGAAAATTGAACTTTTCAGTTAGAAATGCACATGTTTGACTTCATCGTCAACTAAAGCGATCGAATATTTAATTATTTTTTTTTACTTTTCAAAATCAGCCTATACGGAAAAAATTTTTGTTGAAATTACATCATCCCAATTGTAACTATTTCAGAGTACTGGATTTTTTATTGGAACCCATTCACTTTAAATTTTCGAAAATTCAACTAATAAATAAATAATTCAAAATCATATTATTGTCAGATAGCAACATACCAGATAGATTATTCTTAAATGGTAGATTTATGAGGTTGAATAAATCTTCATTTTTGCATATTCGAAATTGAATAAATCCATACTTTACACCTATGAAATTACACAATTTCAGAAAAACCATTCAAAATTACATCAATCCAAACTGCAAATAATGAGAATAGATAAACCATCTATTGTGAATCTTGAAAGTTAGTGAATTTTCAATTGCAAATCTATAACATTGGACCAATTTCAATTCTGTATCTTCAAAATTGTCCCAGTTGATTAACAATCATTCCGAATTTCAATATTCAAAACTACTAACATTGCAAAGTACTTAATCTATAATTAAAAACCTCTAAATTTGAACTGTGCAAAAAGCAATTCCAAATTACATAATTTTAAACCAAAAGCATTACTTTATTCCAAATGATTCAAATTTGAACCGATGAATTCGATTTCCAATTGTCAAAATTGAATTATCAAATAAAGATGATAAGTTCTCTGCTAAGAACGACAAAGTTCTTACAAAATAATTGAACTCACAACCCAAAAAGTTGATATTC
The DNA here is from genome assembly GCA_011762715.2 of Neuroterus valhalla. Taxonomy (NCBI): domain Eukaryota; kingdom Metazoa; phylum Arthropoda; class Insecta; order Hymenoptera; family Cynipidae; genus Neuroterus; species Neuroterus valhalla. Next base: position 4,409 of record WSXT02121194.1, on the reverse strand, counting down.
CTAGCAAAAATAAAGAATTTCAAACAAGAAGACATTTCATCCAAAAATTGACATTGCCAAACCAGGAAAGCGGATTTTTTATGAAACTATCATTGTTTTCCTTAATAAAAAATATAAATTCTCAATCGAGGTAGATAATATTTTTCCAAGAAATATGAATTCTCTAACAAAAGATTGATTTCTCACCGAAAAAAATATATAATTTTCAACAAAATATTCAAATTTCAACTTGAAAAGATCACGTTTCATCCGGGAAAAATCGTTTTTTTAAATTTTGGTGACAAACATTAGTTTCTAACCGAAAAAAAGAATAAAAGAAAACTAACATTTCCCATCACAATTGGAATAGTTAAATATCATCTCAAGAATTGAGTCTCTAAAAGACCAAGATGTTTTTTCTACCAAAGAAGAATTTTTATGAAAATATATCATAATTTAATTTAAACCGAAAGAACGATTTTCGAATAATGTTCTTCAATGATCAACTATAAAAAATCATTTTCCATCAAAAAGGATGACTTTCCAACAAAAAAATGGATTTGCGATAAAAAATACAATATTTTATCCAAAATATAACTATTTCAAATTATTTAGACAAATTTGATATATAAAAATTGTATTCTTAACCTGCAAATGTAAAAGGGTACCCAAAATGAGGAATTTATCGAGAAAATATGAATTTTGGATCAAGTATTCAAATTCCAACCTGAAAAGATCACTTTTCAACAAAGATAAAGTATTCGAATTTCAAAGTAAAATTTAATGTTTAATATTTTTCACAAAAACTGTTGAATTCTCAAACAAAATCGATTGATTTTATACCAAAATGAAAAAAATGTATAGGGGATACTATTTTTCTACAATAGAAGTTGAATTTCTAAACTAGAAAAGAAAATGAAAATAGTTTAATGTTACTTCTAAAAAAATTTTCGAGTTGAGGAAGATAGGAAATTATAGCCTTATTCTCAAATTTGGAAGAAAATTTACCTTCTTAGTAAAAAAATTATTTTTTTGGTTTAAAATTGAACTAACTGGTCAAAGTTCAATGTATTTTGGTAGGGATTCGAGTTACAGTAGAAAATAATCTTCCTGTTTAAAAATTACATTTTCTGAGGTTGAAAATTCATATATTCGATAAATATACTCTGTTTTGGTGCGAGTTGAATTAGTTCTTGTAATATCCATGTATTTTTTTTGTCTTCCTTGTTGGAAAAATCAACAGTGAATGAAATTTTATTTGGTGAATCGTGTTTCATTAATAAACTATAACTATTAGGCCTAAAACCAATCTTCCTATTTAAAAAAGTAATTTTTCGAACTGGAAAAAGGAAGGTTAAAGTTCGGTTTCACCCTTCTCTGTTTGTAGCTAGAAAAGGTATGAAAGTAAAAAATTACCAGAAAGAAAAATATCAAAGAAAATCACAAACTCATTCTTAAATTATTTATTCCTATAATTAGTCCTGATTGACGAATATCGTGGCCGCGTATTTCTTCTTCTCTGCTTCTTGTGTTACTCGAGAAAGCCATACTTGTCTCCTTATATTACCAGAAAAAATGTAATATTTTACACTTTGTCCAGAACATAAAAATGCATAAAACACGAAGAATCGTGTGAAAGGTCTTTCAGCATCAACTTGGCCCTCCATCTTCCAAGGTCGACCAGGCGAGAAGTCTGACAAGTCTTGACAGTTTTTTCGGGTCACGATTTCAACTAAAAGTTCGTGAACTCATGCCACATTTCACTTTGCAAAGCTAAATAAAGGAAGCAATAATCTTATGTTCTTTGAATCATAAAATGTAATTAATAAAATGCAATCCATATCTCTTTTTTTCTCTCTTTCTCTATCTCTCTTTCTCCCTCCCTGCCGTTCTGGAGGCCGGTGTAGTATATGTACAGTTAACTCTGCGACAGTGTGCTCAGATTGGAAACTGAAGCCAGTCACTAACACACGCGCTCTGTGTGTGAGTGACACGGCTAGACATGGCTCGTTGTATAAGTCGAGCTGTGTTGCTAACAAACAGCGCGCGTGTGTTAGTGACTGGCTTTAGTTTCCGATGTGAGCACACTGCTCTGCGACAGTTCACGTTGCGACTCTTCCCATTCTCACATTTCTCCTTCTTCCGCCCGTCCCCACTCTTGCTGGGGACACGGCGCACACTCGACGTGCCGCGTGTGTGTATTGAACACGGACTTACAAGTTGCGCGCGAGTAAAGGCATTTATAATGAATAGTTTTAATAGTGATTCGTCTTAGTTTGTCGGCAAAAGCGGAAGACCGGTTGGACTGACCAGTGTTAGTGGCGCAAAAGGTCCGTGTTGTGAGCTCTAAATAACCCGCTGCCCGTTTTGTGGACGGCGAGCTACCTTTTCGGCTCAGAATGTCCTCACAAGGAGGTTTTAGGTAGCCGATCATGCTCGGCTCCCTGACGGTGCTTCCGGCCCATACGGTCGCCAGGATGGACAGCGATCTCTGGATCGTTGGCGAAGTTGAGTCGACCAATGTTTGAAGACAAGTCTTTGTTAATATTCTACAGCTCTGACAAGGGCTATTTAAATTGGTCGATTGGATGAATCCTTTGTTCATTTCATTCCTCTTAGAACCCTGTAGGCTTTGGAAAGATCAGCGTCAGTTTCGAGGCGGTGCATCAAGAACTGCTAGTGTTCTCTTAGTGCCGTAGAGTTTTTTTTCTTTTGAAAGGGCCGAGGAGGAAAAATCTTCAAGAGACACCCGGGAAAAAATGGTTATGTCGGATTTGCTTGGCGCGCCTACTGGCCAAAACCCTTCCTCCACTGGTATTTGGAAGATTAGCCACTGAGGACCGAAGTTTTGGAGTATATGAGTGAATCAGTTCTTGTCGCTCATGAGCGTCCAGAGGTTGGATGCTCGAAGGCAGCAGCGAAGGCGGAGAGCAAGTCACAAGAAAGCTGCTGGAGTTGCGTATTCTGTAGTGGACTGGTATTAGGAGAGGATTGAAACTGGTTACGGGCCTGTGATAGAGGACGAGCAGAGACTGCGTCAGCGCGGATCGTTGGGAGAAAGCGGGTTCAAAGGCGCTACGAGGTTTAGGAAGAGGAGGAGGGCTTTCAGTGGGTTTTCGAGAAACTTTGGGACATCCGCGAAGGGAGGCATTTGTGACAAGATGGTGTAGCATCTTTCTGGCACTCAGGAATAATATTTGATTCTCGTTTGACTTCAACTTGAATCCTGCGGCCAGCTTAAAGTTTGATGAAAAATATAGACTTGGCAGTAGGAGCGGATGGGTCCAGATCGGCAACAACTAAGGGCCAAACTTGTTCCCCTTTTTTCATACCATGGACTCCCTGGACCGAGGACTTTTGAGTTTGAAGTTCTTAAGGATTAAATCTCCAGAAAGAAATTCTTTGACTCGTCTGATGACAACGATGTGTTATTTTTCGTGTTAAAGTTCGTTGGTGGTGTAGTTGATTTTCTTTTTTCCAAGTCTGTAGGAGATGGGACAAAAACTGATAAATGTTTTGGGATTTTCAGGGATAGACTGGAATTGTGTCAGTGGCATTTTTAAAAGAACGAATACGGATGTTAGCTTTGAGAAGAGCGGAATAATTTTTCGGCCAGAGTTCTTTGCGAAGGATACGAGAGGAGGGGGGACTCCCTTCCTTGAAAACGGACTCATCGTCATCAGATGAGTTTGAAAGGATGACTCATCGCCGGAAAGTACAGGAGTGAAAGATTTTGTGGGACTTGCTCTACGTTTTCGTTTGGAGCGTTTAGATTCCATCATTTTGAAATCGGAAGTCTTTAGGCGGCAAGTCAAGATCTGGATTGGATGGAATAGTGCCCATGGTTTCTGAGCCATCGGCAGGATTTGGCGCGATATAGGACAAAGGTACCCGGGAGATAAGTACTGAATGATAAAATTCAAGATTGCACGAATATCAGAAATCACGAAAGTAATTTGCTCAACAAAGAGGCTGGTACGGTTAGGAAAATTGAAAGATGAAGTAGGAGGAAAACCTCTATCCGAACCAAGGTTCGACATGTCGGTATTGATTAAGGTTTCACCTGAGAAAGGTGGATATAAAAAAACTCGAGTTTCGAACAATTAACTTTGATGCGTCTGATAGACCACAATCTATCAATAGCAACTCTGTCAACTATATGGCGGTGGATGTTGTTCAAGCGAACACCATGATTGACCGTGATGGATGATCGTGCTGTGAAGTCTAAACGCGCTGTGTTATGCATAGGGGGCTTGGATGAGCTACTAGCCCATTGGTTACTCTCGGTGTGCCGCGCGCCAATACAGGAGACTGCACCATGCAACAGCGCGAAAGTGGGGTGGCCGCTCCCCACTAGCCGCTTGCTAGCGTGCTCCGCGCCAATCCGAGAGCTCGCAGAGGTCAATTCGTGAATTCAGAGCAAGCCGCCC
>WSXT02121183.1:0-10940 GCA_011762715.2 Neuroterus valhalla | reverse complement strand
TTCGGGTAGTGTTTCTAGGTTAGTGTACACGTTGAAGTCTCGTGTTGTTATGCCCCGCCTATTACGCCAGAGCGCAAGGAGCGGATCATCTCAAACCGGGCTATTGTGTACATATTTATACCAAGAAAATTGAGGGCAAAATGAAGACGCTGGAATGAGAGGGCAAGATAAGGGGACTTGATAGCGGAGATGGTTAAAAGATTCAGAAAGGCAAGGCAGAGAGGAGGACAGAGAACAGCGAATTGGGAGTAAGGGAAATGCGGTGGGGTATGCGGAAGGTAAAAGCGGATAAAGAAAGGCATAAGAGCAGCAATAGGAGGAGCTACAGATGTGAAAGTGAGTCCTAGAATGTTTCAGAATGTGGAAAAGTCGGACATAATAATGATGAGTGAGAGTTGGAAGGATATGCAAGATTGGAAGAGCTCAGGTAGAATTTTTCCACTAGGATACGTATGGATGATGCGAAGAGTGAGAAAGTAACCACGCAAAAGGGAGAGGGATAGGTGGCATAGTACGGGAGGTGAGAAAGTGTTTTATGGTCGAGCAGGGATCAGAGAGAGATGGCGACACAAGGGGGGGAGTAATGATGGTAAAAATTAAAGTAGGAAAAATATTTCCTGTGGTAGTATGCGTTCACGAAAGAAGAGAGGAAGAGGAGGGATGACCAGTTATGAAAAGGTGGATGGAAGAAAAAGGAGAAGATAAATAAGGGGGGAGATTAATAAGGGGGCCTTGAATGCCTGAAGGAAAGATCAGGGAAGAGATCTATGAGATAAAGAGAAGAAAGGGTTTATAAGGAAAGCGAAACATAGGAAAACAGATCGGAAGGATAGGTTACTTCTGAACATGAAAGGAGAAGCAGGGTGGTTTACTTATGGTGAGAATACAATAGGGGCAATGAGATACAATGAGATAGACTCCGATCACTTCCCAGTAAACATGGGACACTAGGAAGAAGGGAAATTAGGAAAATTTCGAGGAAAACGAGGAAAGGAAGTAAGGCCAAAAGGAGGAAGAAAAACGATGAGAGAATGATGGTAGGGCGAGGAGTGTAAGGAGTGTAAAGAGAAAATAAAGGAGAGTGTAAAAGAATGGATGAAAAAAGAGATTGAACCAAGAGAGTGCAACAGAAGAAAACGAGAGTATAAAGCAAAATTTAACGAAAAAAGAAAGCAGAAGAAAGAATAGTACATTGAGGAGACAGAGAGAGTGGGGAAGGTAGGAAAGGGACGGATTGTAATAAACAGGGAGAGAGGAGGAAGAAAGGAAGTGAATGAAGATATAGAAATGACTAAGAGAAGGGTTAAGGAAAAAGAGAGAACGTTGATTGATAGACAAGGAATAGAATGTAAAGATAAATGAAAGGAGGAAGTAAACAAAGCAATAGAGAGACTGAAAAGAAATTAGGCAACAAGAGGGAATGGTTTAGAGAATGAAGCTTCAAAGTATGGGTAGGGAGAGAGGGGAGGGATAAGAGAAGAACCAGAGTGCTTCGAAAAACAAGATTCCAAAAAAGATTTACAACGATTTGAGGATATTTTGTGTAAGCTTTCTGCAGTAATTATTAACTAGGGATTTGTAACGGTACTGTCGATATAGATTGTGGAAAAAATCAAGAATTGAGGACGGATTTGAGGTTATGTCTACTTGTTTCACTGACAATCGGTTTTTGCCAACAGAAATCAATAGATTTTTTGGAAGATTTATGATTTTTACCACTTTGTTCTTGACATATTTGTGTTTTTATTGAAATTTATTAATAATATTTAATACCTATTATAAGATTTTCATAAATATTTTTGCTCATTTAACAACTTGTAGCTTTAACAGCTGATAGTGATGTGTTTTATCTGAAATCGGGCCCTAAGAACAAAATTTTCAGATTTTAAACTACCTTTTTTTGTTTCACACATGAAAACTTGGGAAAAATTCAAAATTGATGTATTTTTCTGATAATTTGTGCTTTTTGGTGAAAATTTTTTTTCTACAATCCTTTTTTTTTTAATTTTTCGTTCTCAATACGCATCATCTTAGCTGAGATTTGATCTCTCAGGATCAATATTTATCTTCTTCTGATGGAAATTCATCTATTTTGGAAATAATTGATCCGTTTTTCTGAAGAATCCATATTTCGTACTTAATCCCACATTTTTGGTTTAATTTAGTTATTTCTCATCTTAAATAAAAAGCTTCTTTGATTCAAATATAAAATATATTCTGTTTCGTAAGGAATTAATATTTTTTGGTTGATGATTGAATTATTTATAATTTTAGTTGACAATTTGATAATTTGGTTGCAGATTATACTAGTCAATTGAAAATTAAACTTTTTGTTTAGCACCAACCTTTTATTCTGAAAAAATTAATGCATTTTGTTTATGTTTCTTTTTTATTTATCAAAATATTTAGTTTTTGACATAACAATAAAATATCCATATTTTTGGTAAGGAATTACACTTTTCTGTTACGTTTTTCGGTCCAAACTTCCAAAAAGAAAATTGATTTTTGAATCTTCACAATCAACAAGATCTTTGTTGTTGAAAATCATATTTTTGGGTTGAGAATTTCACATTTTTGTATGGAACTAATATTTTTGGCCTGCAGGTTTATACATTTGGTAGAAAAATATCCTTTTCTAATATAAAATTTAGCTAATTGATTTAAAATCCAACTACCCATTGAAATATCAAATGTCTTTTGTCTTTTTAGCCTCAAAGTTCAAAAATCGTCTTAAATATAATGTAATTTCCCAAGTCCAATGTTCTTTTGTGACGCGTCAATCTTTTTTGTAAAAATTCGTTGGAACTTCGTTGAAAGTTTTTCATTTTTCTAAAAAACTTATGTTCTTAAGTCAAATTTTCCCCTTATTGTTCCAAAATTCATATATTTTGGTAGAAATTATTATTTTGTGGTAAATTAATCTTCCAGGTTTAAAATTAAGGCATATCTTTGTAAGTTTTTAATTTTAATATTCTATTGGCAAATATACTTTTTCCGGTTGTATTTTGTAATTTTTTTCCCTTTCGAAAGTCCATTGCCTTCCTAGAAGGGGAACTATATTATTATACGAATGTTTTCTCTCAGGAAATCGCTGGATAAATATCTCATTCTATGGTATTCAATTTAGTCCTTGCTAATTATTCATATAGCATTACGTGTATTTTTTTATGTTTTTGGATAAATCTGTTCTTGTAAGATCATGTGCGAGAATTTTATTCGAAAGTCTGAGACTGTCATGCATGAATTATTATTACTTTCACCGTAAAACCATCAGCGCAATGTATGTCTTTATTCTCATTACTTTTTTTTTATAGCAGAATCTAGTTGCACTGTACATATGTATAGTAGGATGCTTCGGAGAATTTTCATCTTGTACTTGTTGAAATAACATCATCTTTATGAAAAAGTGGTACAATAATCTTTTTGCATAAAAATTTATAAAACGCAATAATTAAAGAATGTCTGACTTCCTTTTTTGTTGAAAACCTGATTGGCCTTTCATCACTAGAACTGTTTAAATGAAAAAAAAATTTTTTTAAACAAGCAAAAAAGCATCTTATAAACTATTACTGTAAGAAATGTTTGCAACCTTAGTTTACATTGTTACACCAAATTTTCTATATTTTCACGAAATTTATTACATTTTGTAATTTAAGTATACTTACGTATACTTAATTTCGTTTATGAATTTATATGTCCACTAAATTTATTAAGTGCACAGTTATTTTTCTTTTTAGTATATGAATTCTTCAATTTCCGTATACTCGAATTCAAATACGCTTTCTCCATATTGAGCTGCGCATGCGCATTCTGATTAGGGCTGGTCGCGCAACCTCCAGCGCAACCTAGACGTTGTCAGTCTGACAAACCGTTTTTATTCGTATCTTGTAAGAAGAAGAAGTTAATTCTTGTGTTGTGATGTCATAAAGTTTTTTGCGATGTTGAAGATTGAGGCTGTGAGTATAATGTCTTTATTTACATCTTTTCATTGTTTGAATGTGTGTTATCATTGCTGATAATGATAAATTCTTTAATAATCGAATAATGGCTAAAATGAGATGTCATTATCTTATTGACACATTTTCGATTTTGAGGTTATCTGTGGTTCCTAAGAAGCTGGTTTAAGAGGATAATAACCACAGAATCCGGAATTTATTCAAACTCTAGAATAAATCATCGAATCCAGAACAAATTACTCAATCAATTTTCTAATCGAAAATTGAACTATTTTCCATTATTATCATACCATTAGGCCAAATTCCTCTCGGGCCTTGTAGAAAATTGAGGTATTCAGTAGAAAATTACCCTTTCGGATTCTCATTGTGAATAAGGAGGCATTGCATATCGCGAAAATTGACTTCCGCAGATTTAGTTAAATCTTCACGTTTTGAGGCCCCTTGTGCCAGGATAAACGATTTTTACGAAAATGTCCGTCTGTCTATCTGTAATCTGTAGACTCGTTAACTTTTGAAAGAAAAGAAGTTTTGAAAGGCCATTTTTGACCGATGGTTCTGGGTTCATCCATCGAAATGGCTACTTGAATGTTAAAAATGCACGATTCCGCTCCATCTATGCAAGGTACAAAAATGTTGAGCATCAAAATTATTTATTTTGAAAAGATCTAAAAATTGCCTTAGACCACTTTTCCTATAAAATGCATAGTTCTCGAGTGAATTGTAAAAAATATGACCAAAAAAGAAAATTTTTATTTTCTAGTAAAACTATACGAGGTACGAAAAAAATAGAAGGGATAAAAATTGTTCGGCTCAAAAAAATTTTAAAATTTGCTGTCGACTATTTTCGGACAAAACAAATAGTTTTCGTTCTAATCACATTAACTCACTTGTAAAAATAGAAAAATACAATTTTCCAGACAAAAAGTAAGAGATAATAAGAGACATGAAGAAATATTTAATGAAAAATTGTTCATCCTAAAAATACTTCAAGTTTTATATGAGCTATTTTTCAGTAAGACGTATATCTCTTGTTTTATTCGTGACAACGCTTTTTAAACAATGGATAATTCAATTTGCTAGCCAAACTATTTGAGATGCAAATATCGGTAGCGAGTTATGAAATTACACTGTGTTTCTTAAGATCAGTAGAGACTTTAATAATTTTTTTTTTTTAATTTCCATTACACTGTAAATTGGATCAAGCAGATTTTTTAAATCCGAAACTCATCTTTTAGGTTGAATCTTTTACTCTTCTTTCAAAATCAAAATTTTTCTAAGGTTCTTCATTGTAGATAAAAATTATTCTAATTCCTCTGAATATCCTATTTTTGAGTTCAAAATTGTAACTTTTATTTCATAATTTGTTTTTTCTTATTGAAAACTAATCTGCTTTGCTGAGGAGTCAAATATCTTCTTTGGTATTTATATTTTTGGATGAATTCAATTGTTTTTCATTTTCAATAAGAACCTTGTTCAAATTGAACATAAACTTCCACGTTTCTCGTCGTAACTCCATTTTAATTTTATAATCCACTTTTTCTAAAATTCAGCTACTTGGTTATAAGCTGATCGTTTTTGTTAGACTTAATTTTTTTTGATTGTAAAATTTATTCCCTTTGTTGAAAACCTATTTATTCCATATACAGAAAATAATCTATCTTGGGTAAAAATCATCTTTTGTGTTACATTTTTAACTCTTTTCATCAAATTATATTTTTTCAAGATTCGTTATTTGAGATAAGAAGTCTCCTCTCGATCAAGAATTTATCTACATATTTTATTGATAATCATTTTTTTTTACTGAAAATATAAATATTCAATTTCTGTTTTTTTTTAACATGCAATGATTGGGAGAAAAATCAAGTATCCGTTTAGAAATTAACTTTGTTGTTAAACATTCCTCATTTTGTTGGAAATTCAAGTCATCCTTCGGAAAAAGTTTATATAAAGCGTTTTGACTCAAAGTATAAGAAAAACAATGAATATGAATGAAAACTCCTATCTGTTGTTTTTCTCGCAGGACTGGAATAAATTTTTTTTACATTTTCCGGAAGGATAAAAATGTGTGCATATATAAAAAGTGAAGGATAATATCAAATAATATAATAAATTGAAATAAAAAAATATTTATTTGGTACATAATATTCATATTGAAATATTTATTAATAAATGAATTTCAGAAAGAAAAAAACGAGTTCTCAACAAAGTAGTTCAACTTTCAACCGTTGAAAACCAACTAAATAGATTAATTTCCATAAAAATACTTCGTTTTCCGACCAGATACCTGAATTTCCAACAAATTGAGGAATGTTGGGCAGCAAAGGTAATTTCCGAATGAATACTGGATTTTTGTACCAAATCATTGAGTGGTAAGAAAATCTTTTACGGAACATTTAAATTTCCAACCAATGAGATGAACTTTGAAAATGAGAAAATTGATTTTTTGCAAATTAGGTAAGCTTACAACCAAGCAGTTGAAGTTTCCAAAAAACTGGATCAAGAAGTTGAATGTGATTTAAATTGAAAGTGAAGTTGAGAGTAGTTGAAACCTAACCAGAAATCGAATATTCATATTTTTAGAAAAAAAAATTCTAAAAAAAGGTATTGTTTCCGTTTCCGGTACCAATGTTAAAGTCACAGTGTTTTTGGTAGTGTGCTTATTTGTTGGCTAATAAAGAAAGAAATAGAAGTGAGGAGTGAAAAAGTGTGGTGAGTAGAGCGGTTAAGGGTGAATGTCTGCGTAAAAAGGGATTAACTGTAAGGGGGAAATCGTAGAAGCGAGAAAGGACTGATTTTTTGTGAGGTTAGGTACGATCTTGTGAGTGGTGGAAGATGGTTTTAAGAGGGGAGTTTTTGGGACCTATAGGTTAAGGAGTTGAAGCCGGTGAACCCAGGGAGATGAGAGGTTGTTGCAGAGTGGCTGTTTTTTGGGGAATGTTTCAAAGGGGGTAGTTGGTAGTTTCGTTAGCGTTGCGTAGGATACTCAGTAGGTAAGTGGAACATGTCTGTGCTGCGTAGTCCATTCACTCCAGTCGGAGGGCACCAAAGAAGTGTCACAAGCGAGGAGAGCGAGCCGAAAATGGAAAAGCAGGCAAGTGGGGAAAGAAGAAGGGAGAAGGTGGAAGAGAGAGTGCGGGGGGGGGGCTACCCAGAGAGATGTAAGGTACGAAAGGGGAGCTGGTGGCAACTACATCATGTCAGTCAAGTAGTGGTAAGGTCCCTACTAAGAGAGGGAGGCCTTCCAACTTAGATCGCATCGCGTTCGCTCACGAGGAAAACGACCAGTTTCCCCGACGACTGGTGCAAATACGCGAACACGACCAGAAGCGAGGAAATCGGTAGCCAGGGGGAAAGGTCGACTGATGAAAAAAGGAAGAGAGAGGAGGAGTATGAAGATATAGAGAGGGCAGAATCTGAGAAAAATGAAGTTGAGAGAAAAACGCTAGAAAGGGAGAAGGGGGATGACAATTTGAATGCAAAAATGTTCAAAGAACTGAGTGAGGAGATATATCACAAAATGGAGGTTCTGGTTGGAGAATTGAAAGGAAGGAGGAAGAGAAGGACAAATTATGGAGAGGAGAGAAAGATATAGTCTGGGAGAAACTGGAAGCTCTAAAGGAGCAACAGAAAGGTAGCTAGAAAAGGGTTATAAAGGAACTGGAAAAGAGCATGAAGAAAGAAGGAGGGACGACTGAGCAGAAAGCGTTGGCAGCAGTGGTAAGTGAGGCGACAAATGGAGAAAGGAAGAGGTAAGGAAAGTGATCAGAGACAATGGAGCAAAAGTAATTGTAGAAACAGTAAGGAGAATAGGAAGGATCGAGGAAGGAAAACAAGGCATGTGTTTGATGAAACCAGGAAGGGAGAAGGATAGATTTCAAATAATAGGGAAAAAGAGATTGCTAGAGGAATAACAATGAAAATCGATAAACATGTGACGTGGCAGGGGAGAAGAAGAAAATGGGTGAGAGGGCAAAGTGCATGGACAGAAAGGAGGGAAGGTAGCAGGGTTACAATAGGGAGGGATAAAATATGGATAAACAGAGAGTTGTGCATTCTGGACGAGAATGAAGGAGAATTAAAAGCTTATCAATCAAGGCAAGTGAAACAAAAACTTCAGCGTAATGAAAGTGAGGGGAACGTGGCGGGGCTTACAAAAGACGAAAAAGACTGCAAACGAGACGTAATTATGTTAAGTGAGACATGGGTGGATGAAAAAAACTAGAAGGGAATAGAAAGGAAGGTCACAAAAGGATATGTTTGGAGAATGCAAAAAGTAAGAAAGGAAGGGAAGGTATAGAGGAGAGGTATTGAATGAAGAGGAGGAAGTGTTCATAAGGAAATCGAACCATAAGGAAATAGATTGCGAGGGTAGAATACTTCTGGATTCGATAGGAGAAGCAGGATGGTTTGGAGAGAAAATGAAGAATAAGAACCTTAAAGGTGAAGAAGAGGAAGGGGTAGAGGATATAATAGAAAGAATGAAGAGTGCAACATATAAGCTCAAGGGGCTGTTACATCAAAAGAGGAGGACATAGGAGGAAAAGGATGGTGGGATGAAGAATGTAAGGAAAGTAAAATGAAAATAAAGGAGCTTGTTACAGAATGAAGAAGAGGAGAGATTAACAAAAGGGAGTACAACAGGAGGAAGCGAGATAAGGAGGAAATGTTAAACGATAAAAAGTAGAAGGAGAAGGAAATATATAAGGAATAAGTGGAGAAAGCGTTGAAGGAAGAAAAAGTATGGGAGATGATAAATAGGTAAAGAGGGACAAGGAAGAGGGTGATTTATGATATAAAAAGGAGTGAATGGATGGAGTACTTTAAAGGACTGTTAGAGGGGTGTAAATTAAGGTTAGAGAAGAAGAAAAGAAGGTAATAGAGGAAAGAGGGGGAAATGAAGGCGTAAAAGGAATAGAGTAAGGAATAGGAGGAAGAAAATATAGTAGTAGTAGAAGTTTAACGGAGAAATGATTGAACTGGTGGAGGAATCCTGTTTGTCAAGGTTTTGGTTTAAAGCAAGGGGAAGCAACGAGCTACAAGTCAGAAAAAGGATGGAGTGTACGAGTAAAATAATGGGCCAAGTTTGGGGCACAGGAGAAGGGAGGTTTGAGAATAATTGGAGGATCAAATCATGGAACTTCGATGTGCTAGTACGGGTGTTCGTGTACTTTCGAGTAGAAACATGGTGCAGGAAGAACTGGCTAGAGAGAAAATGGTAGTTCTGCAAGTGGAGAGAGCATAGAAGTTTGAAGAGAAGCTGAAGACGAGAGGAAAGCAAAATCGCACAAGAGTGCATGAAGGAGATTAGGCCGAGAGAGAATAGAGGCAGTACAGAAGGCTCGAAATGGGAAGCAGAGAGGCAGCGAATGAGGGAAGAATAGTGGGTCGGAGAACTAGACAACCTGACAGAGTTGAAAAAGGAGGGTAAGTGGAATAGAGTGTTACGGTTCAGTATGGGAAAGGGAAATAACATTCATACATACAATAAAAAGAAGGTTTTTATTGGAATATGTAGATAAATTACAATCAAAGAGAAGAATTTTCATCTCAAATAACGAATCTTAAAAGAATTTAATTTTCAAGAAAAGAGTTAAAAATGAAAACTAGAAGATTATTGTAAACCAAGATAGATTTTTTTTTGTAAATGGAATAACCGAATTTGCAATCGAGGAGATGAGTTTTCATTTTAAAAAAATTAGATTTTAACAAACAAGATGAGCTTCCAACGAAGTAGCTGAATTTGTTGAAAAACTGGATTAAAAATTAAAGTGGAGTGAAATAGTTGTTCAACTTTAACCAGAAAAGAATGAATTTACGACGGGAAGAGTAAAAATGTTCTCCAAGCAAGATTCTTGTAGGAAATAAAAAATAATTCAAAACAATTAAAAAAAGCAAATTCTGAACGAAATAATTAACTCCTTAGCCAAATCAGATTAGTTTCCAATTAGAAAAGATCGATATTTCCAACTGAATACCTGCATTTTGTACAAGATAGTTTATTTTCCGATTACAAAATATGAATTTCCAACTAAATCATAAATCTTCAACCGAAAAAGAAGAAATTCTTGGAAAATTTGGTTAACTTATGGAAAAAAAGATGGATACGGAACGAAATAGGTAATAGTTGATATTAAACCCAAATAAGATTTTTGTTTGAAAAAAGAAGCAACTTAATGCAACCAAAAAAGCTTAACTCGTTTTGGATTCAATGATTATTTCTGGAGTTGGATTGAATTGCGGATTCTGTGATTATTATCCTTATAAGTTCTGAGGAACCACAGATACCCTCAAACTTGAAAGGGTGCTAATAAAATAATGGCACCACACTGTAGCCATCACTCGATTATTAGAGCATCCATCAATATCAGCAATCATCACTCACATTCAAACAAGAAAAAAGTGTTGAAAAAACCTTTGTACTTACAGTGTCAAATAACAAGATTTCATGAAACTCTATCACATCACAACACAAGAATTAACTTCTCATTTTTCCAAGATACAAATCAAACGGTTTGTTAGCCTGCCAACGAGCAGGTTGCGCTAGAGCCTGTGCGACCAACGACAATCGAAATGCGCATGCGCAGCTTAGTATGGGGAACACGCATTTGAATTCGAGGATACAGAAACCATAAATCCACATACTTGAAAAAAACTTACATTGCACATACTACATTAAGTATACAAATGAATTCATAAACGAAATTTATTACACGTAAGTAAAGTCAATTACAGAATGTAAGAAATTTCGTGGAAATATAGGAAATTTATTACGCCCATGTATACTATAGTTGCAAACACTTCTAACAGTATCATAATGTTCTTATTAATTCTGCTTATTCTTACTGTACAATTTTACCCACCTTGTTTTTCTGTGGGATTTCCGTTTCCTTCACCTCTCTTCCACCTCGAACTTTCCCTTCACACTATCATTCTTTCACTGTATTTATTCGCTCCTCTAGCTTCCTCCGATTCCCTCATCTACTC
>WSXT02121172.1:0-10940 GCA_011762715.2 Neuroterus valhalla | reverse complement strand
CGCTCCCTTCCCCTCTCTCCCCTCCCCCTCCCTCGCACTCCCGCTCCTTCTCCCTCTCCCTCGCCCTCGCCATCCTCCTCCCCTCTCCCTCTCCCCCTCCCTCTCCCTCTCCCTCTCCCTCCCTCACTTTTTGTCTTGAAGTATCTCTTTATCAATATAATTCTACTCCTGTTTTGTTCAGTTAATTCTGTATTTCAATATCCTTTTCATCATCCTTGTATATCACTCACCAGCCTCCATTTATATTTATCTTCCTTTTGTAAAATTTGATCCACTCTGATCCATCTTATTCTTATTCTTCAATTTTAATATTTCCCATCTACAGCTATCACTTTCCTATCTCAATGGCATCAACATAATCCTGCTTCTCTTTTTTTTTACTCAATTATCTGCGCAACCTATCATTTACCTATCTCCTCCTGTATTTTTGTATCTCCTTCAAATATAGATTTTCACCTTCCTTTAATCTCTTTCTGCTTTTCCATGCGTGTCTTTCACCTATCCTTTTACATCTTCTCCTATCTTTTTGTCAGTCTAGGTCCACACCCACCTTTTTGAATTTCTTTCTTTAGTCTACCTCCATCTATCCCTTTTCTATATTTCAAACTCTGATCGAACAACCTATAACTGCCTCTATCTCCTCGTTATTATTATTTTTATCCGTTTAATCCCTGCTTATATCTCAACCTATCATTTGCCTACCTTTGACTATATCTAGCCTTTCTGCAATCTAAATTGAAGCCTCTCACTAACTCACTTGCAATCCTCTCTCCTTCATTTCCAAAAAAGCACTTACCTTTTACCTTCTACCTTGTCCTATCTCTTCGTCAATCCAAATGCATAATTATCCTTTTTGAACTCTTTACCCAATTCTAGTTATTGCCCATCGGCACCTATCACCCTCTATCTCTCTCTCTCTCTCTCTCTCTCTCTCTCCTCGTCAATATTATTTTTCTTCTCTTTGGTTCAATCCTTTACCGAGTTCTTTATTTTTTTACTCTTCCAATTTAGGTTCTTCAACTTAATTCACCTTAAGTTCTCTTCTTTTAATTTAATTATTCTTTATTGTTTCCAATATTTCTTCGACAAGAAACCTCCAAATAGAAATATATTTTCTATTGTCGTCTTCTACCTGATCATATTTTTCTAAATCCAGTTCTTAGAAGTTTGAAACTAAACATTTTTGGACTGCCCTACACAGCACAATTATCAAAGAATTTTTTTCACAAATTAAACTGAAATAAATTGGGGTAGAGACGGAAGTGGGGAAAATCAGAAAAAAGTAGAGGCAGCTTCCTGAAATCCAATTTCAGGGCAGGCGTGGAATCGAGGGGGAAAAAGTGAAGAATTAGTGGTTGGACGCGTGCAATCTGGACGAGCCTGCATTGTTGTCCAGTATTAGCGGCTGCAACACCAAAGAAGAGAACGGATGCCTCTCTCCCCTCGATTTTAGTTTTTGTTTGCACTTTTATATACCCTCATTGGGGTGCGATGATCGAACGAAAAAATTGGAAATATTTCGTCAGTATATAGCTCTTGGTGTAAAAAAGTTACCCCTAATAATAGGAGCACTGTTTTTTTTTGTTTATTTCGGTAAAAATTTGGAATTTTAAAAAAAGCTGTAGACCAAAGTTGTAGATTTTTGGAAAATAAACTTTTTAAGTCATGTTCATTTTTCCTTCTAGGCTATTATTTGCCGAGAAAAGAAGGAACTTGCTGGTACCTTGTCTTTGGATCTTCTTCTTCTTTGATCTTCTCCCCATTCCCTTCCTCCTTTATCTCCTGTTCTTGCATTAAAATCTCCTCCCATTAAGAGCTTAGGCCCATCTTCATTTTCTTCCATCAGCCCTTTTATCTCCTTAGATTTCTCCTGCATATCTCCTTTCACATACACTCTCACTATCTTCCATCTCTCTCCTCCCGTCTTTATCTCTTCTATCAACAATCCATCAATTTCCTCCTTCATTACTCGCCTATCCTTCCCTCCTAGATATTCGTTCCTTATACCCATCACCATTCCTCCCATTGCTCTGCCTTTTCTGTTCCTCCTCTTTGCATTTTGAATCTGCCAACTGTATCCTTTTGGTAACCTTCCCCTTACTATTTCCCATCCTTTTTCATCTAGCCACGTTTCCATCATCACTACCACCTCCCACTGTTCCGAATTTCTCATAAATTCACTATCTTTTCTCTCGAATCCTGCTAAATTTCAGAAATAAAAAGAGTGTTAAAGGAAACAATTAGCAAGAAGTTAGTGGGGGAGAGAACAGGAATGGATGGAATGAGGAAGGTAAAGAGAAAAAGAAGGAAGTGAGAAAGGAACTAAGGAGATGGAGGAAAGGAAAAACTAGTGGGGATGAATACAGAAGAAAAAAAAGGAAATATACTGAGATGCGTGATAAGAAAAAAGAAGAGGAAAATAGAAGGTTTCATGGATCTGCTAGGAGGGGTAGAACATAAAGTGAGGGAGGGTGGAAGAGAGGAAAGGGAAAGAGATGAGGAAGAGGACACAACAAGAGAAGAAATAATCAATGTTTCAGGAATAATGTGAGAGGGAAAAGCTAAAGGTCTGAATGAAATTCCAAATGAAGTGTGGAAATATGGGGGAAATTAACTAATAAATAGGAGGAGAGCGAAACGTTAAAGTTTCAAAATAAATGAGACCAGTAAACCGAAAAAACTTTACATCTTTTAATTAATAAATAGGAGGGTTAAAAATGTTAAGGGAGGAATGATAGCAATGATTGTAAACCTAAAAGCGGAGTTCGATTCTCGGGACCGGGAAGAGATAGAAAAGGTTATGGTAAAAAAGCTATAAGAGAAGGTCTAATAAAGAGAGTTTCAAGAATATTTCGTGAGAAAAAAAGCAGGGTACAAGTAGCCGATCAAGCATTCTATAGTTTCTGGTTGGTGAGAGGAGTAAGGCAAGGGTGTCCTTTGAGCCCACTCTTATTTAATATCGTGATCTCAGACTTGGAAGAAGCAAGAGCAGGAAAGAGTGGGGAGTGTCAAGGTGGGGAAAGTAAAGATATATACTCTGGCATACGTAGATAATATAGTAATGATGGGAGAGGATGAAGAGGGAATGACGGGTATAATTACAGGATTGGAGAAATACTTAGGTGAGATAAAAATTGACATTGAATGTACGAAAGATGAAGATAATGAAGTTTAGAAAAAGAGGGGGAAGAAAAAAAGTATAGACTGGGAGATGGAAGGGTGTGAAGATAGAAGAAGTGAAAGAGTTTAAATATTTGGGATACACCTTGCAAGCAAATGGAGATTAGAAGGCGCATATAAGAGAAAGATTAAAAAAAGCGGCAGGGGTAATGAAGCAGGTATAGGGAATAGGAAAAAGAAGATTCAAGAAAGATTGGAAAAGGAGACTGTGGTTCTTTGATACCCTAGTATGGTCAGTTTTAAGGTATGGAGCAGAAATATGGGGATGGAAGGAAAGGGAAGAGATGCAAAAGGTTACAGGAACGATATGTGAGATGGACTCTAGGAGTGGATTGGAGGATACCTGGATATATGGTGAGAAAGGAAACGCAAAGGGATGAATGAAGTATCAAAGCAGGAAAGACGGCATGGAAATTGGGAGAAAAGCTGAGAGGAGGAAAGGGGGGGGGGGGAGAAAGCGAAAGAATGAATGGGGGAGGTAGACGAAAGAGGAGGGGGAGGGGGGGAGGGGGGGGGGGGGGGGGGGGGGGGGGGGGGGGGGAGTTAGCGAAAGAATGTCTGAGGGAGGTAGAAGAAAGAAGAGGGAGGGGGATTGAGTTAACGAAATGGGAAGAAGATAGAAGGGAGTTACGTACTTACAGATAGACATATAGGAAACGAAATTGGAGTAAACTTTGAAGAATTGCAAGAGAAAGAGGAGGAAAGTAAATTATTAGAAAGATGGGAAAGGATAATGGAATCAAAATACAATAAATGGTATAAGGTGATAAAAAAGGAAGGATTACCAAAGAATTTGGAAAAGGGGTGGGGTGAAAAGAGATGGACAAGAGAATAGCAAGATTTAGATTGGGGAATGAGGTCAACAGCTGTCAGCATAAAGATGTTTTTGAAGAACGCGACCATCAAAGAATCATCATAGATTCAACTCTACGATTGATGCATTGTATAAAGCGTCGTCTCGAGTGCAAATCAGGAAAAAGTGACGATCTGGATCTTATCTTCTCTTTTCCTTGCTCAAATCACAGTGTCGATCTTTATAGAATCCTCATCTTTGTATATCCTTACAGTGAATGTTTTTGTTACGAATCAAAATAATCAAGAAAATTGATCCGCATTGATCTTATCTTGTTTCCTTTCTCTCAAAGCATAATGCAGTTGGATTTTCTCGAAGAGGAATATTGACTCTGCGAAAATCTGTCACTCATCCATCCCCCCGCTCACTGCCTTTTAAATGGAAGAGCGTACAAGAAGACACGTAGCAGTGCTCAGAGAAGTAGAAGAGAAAGGAGTCACAAAACTTTCCAGATGTTCTGAAATCTTCCAGAAATCTCGACCTGTCAATTTTGGTTACATCTTTTGTGATGAAAGTTTTTGAAAGTTAAAGAAAAATTATATCAGTGGCCAGAGAGGGTGGGGGAATAGGAGGGAAAATGATGCAATGTATTTGATCATCAGGGGCATTGAAAAGGAGATGTAGAGAGAGGTAGGACATAGAAAGGTGTAGAATGATAGGGAAATCAAGAAACAATAAATGGTGTAATGTAAAAAACAAGAGGATAGCCAGAAAATTGCGGTATAAGGTGAAAAAAGAGGATTGCAAAATATCTGAAAAGAGGATGGAGGTAGAAGAGATCGACCGTATGCTGGATGGTTGAGTAAGAGGAGAAGAGGAGAAAGGATAGAAGGGTAGATAGGAGGTAAAACCTTATTCAAGATACGATGAATGGTATAAGGTGATATAAAGAGTATTGTCAAAAGATCTGGGGTGTTAAGGGAGGAGAGATCGATAAGAATATCTGGAGGCTGGGAAATGAAGCAAAATGAGCAAATGAGATGAAAATGAGAAGAGAGAATGCATGATGTACGAGTGAGTAGAGGAGAGATAAGCATGTGTGGTATAGTTGAGGAAGATTCAAGAAGGAGGAAGGACGATGGCAAGAGAATCTTGAGAATGTTAAGGGGAAGACAGAGAAAGACATTAAAGGAAGTAGAAAAAGTCAAATGACCTGAATAATAATGAGGGAATATGAATGAAAGGTGTAAGTGGGAAGGCTCGAATAGTGTAAAAAGGAGAAAAAAAAGATGGTAGCCTTAATGCGATAAGAAGAGAGTAGAGAGTTCTTCTGATACGACAAGAATAGGTAAAAGCTGGAGAATGAAGTGAAAGAAGTAATTGGAAGATGGATGAGAAGAGGAAATTGAAGGTGCGTGGATGGGTGGAGAAGATATGAGCATATGTGGATGGTGGAAAGGAGGTAAAAGGACGATGGTCGAGGAATCTTGGGAAAGTTTTAGGGGTGGAGGGACAAGGAGGGTAATGCATTAGGGTGTTAGAAAAAGTTAAAGGACTTGAAGAGAGATAAGAGAGTGTACATGATGGAAAATAAAAGGTATAATTGGGAGAGTCTTAGCTCGGATTCAAAACGAGCAATTCAATACGCTGGTATTCCCGGTATGGGGCAGAGATACGAGAATCAAAGGAGAAAAAAAGATAGAAACATCAGAAGTTGCAAAAGATATAAGATGAACATTAGAGATACAGAGAACTCAGTGTGGTTGAGAAGAGTTAACATAAAAATATGACAAAGAGGTAGAAGAAAGAGAAGAAAGGGTAGTGCAGCTTACGCGATAAGAATAAAGAAGAGAGTTATTCAGAGAATGAGGAAAAGGAGAAGAAGATAATATTATCGACTATGAGGCATTTGGTAGAAAAGATGGAGAAAGGCAGGTAATAGATAGATTACAAAGCTAAGGGAAATAAAAATAAATAAATAGAATAATGTGAGAAAATAAACAGTAGGGTTGACAGAATACGTGAAAAAAAGTTTAATAGGGAAAGCTGGACAAGAATACCTAGATAGGAGAAGGTTGGAAATATAGACTGTTAGGGATGGGAAAAGGAGATAATGCCTAGGTGAAAGATAGAAGGGACGATAAATGGTATGAGGTGACAAAATGAGTATTGCCAAAATATCTGGGGAATGGAGGTAAAAGAGAACGACGAAAATGGTTTGAGGCTGGGGAATGAAGTAAAAGAAGCAATTGAATAATGGATAAGAAGAGAAAACGCAGGGTTTACGAATAGGTATAGGAGATATGCGCATGT
This sequence comes from Neuroterus valhalla, assembly GCA_011762715.2. NCBI lineage: Eukaryota > Metazoa > Arthropoda > Insecta > Hymenoptera > Cynipidae > Neuroterus > Neuroterus valhalla. Next base: position 4,654 of record WSXT02121172.1, on the reverse strand, counting down.
GCGGAATGGTTGAGTGATAAGAAAGGAGGGGACAGGAGGAGAAAGGACGATGGCAAGAGAATCTTGGGAAAGCTTTAGTGGAGAAGGGACTCGGAGAGGAATACATTAAGGAGGTAGAAAAAGGTAGAAAAAGGACTTGAAGAATACTATGGGAGGCATGGAGCAGAAATATAGGTATGAAAGGAGAGAAAAAAATAGAGATTAGAGAAAATGTAAGAGATATAAGATGGACATTAGAGGTTTGGAGATCTCTGTGCTGTTAAGAAAAGAGTCCCGAAACGGTAAATTAGGAGTAAGGGCAGAGAAGAGGGCGTGGAAATTCAAAGAGAATCTAAGGGAAGAGAATTGAAAGAAGTTGGCATAAAAGTGTGACAAAGATGTAGAAGAAAGAGAAAAAAGGGTTGTAGTCCTTACGCGATGAGAATGAAGAAGAGAGTTTTTCAGAGACTAAGGAAAAGGAGAAGAAGAAAATATTATAGATGATGAGGCATTTGGAAGAAAAGATGGATAAAGGCAGGTAATAGATAGGTTGCAGAGCTTGGAGAAATAAGGAAAACAAAAAGCCTAATGTGAGATAATGGATGGATGGAAGATATAAAGGACAGAAGGATATGAAGGGAATAAAACTTCACTAAAGATGCGATAAACGGCATGCGGTTAAAAAAGGAGTATTGTCAGAATATCTGGGGAATTTAGGGAGAATAACATAAAATGAGAAGAGAGAATGCACGGTGTGTAAATGAGTAGAGGAAGTATGAGCATGTGTGGTATGGTTAAGTAAGAATTAAGGAGGAGAAGGGACGATGGCAAGAGAAGCTTGTGAAAGTTTAGCAGAAAAGGGACTAGAAGGAGAAAATTTTGAAGGAGGCAGAAAAAGTTAATAACCTGAAGGATAATAAGGGAGTGTGAATGATAGAGAATGAGAGTTATAAGTAGGAAGGTCTTAGCTCGAATTTAAAAAGAGAAATTCAATTTTCTGGCCTAACCTTATAGGTTAGAGATACGAGGATAAAGGGAAAGAAAAGAGATTGAGATGGGAGAAGTTACAAGATATATAAGATGAATGAAAGGGGTATGGGAACTCGGAGTTGTGGAGGAGAGAAGCTTAGAAAGAATAAATTAAAGAGTGCGGATGGTGAAGAGCGTGCGGAATTAGGAAGAAAATCAAGGGTCAAGAAATAGATATGAATTGACGGAATAGTAACGAGGACAGTGGATTCAACGCAATGAAAAGGAGGGAGAGTATTCTCCAGAGATCGAGAAATAGGGAATAGGAATGTAGGCTATGAGGCCTTGGAAATGAGAGCTAGAGGGAGGCATGAAATAGATGTGGAGGGATGGGGAAAGAAAGGAATAATAAATGGTGTAATGTAAAAAGAAGAGGATTGTCAGAATATCTGGAAAGATGATAGGGGCGAAAGGTGGATCAGAAGAGCTAGATAGGAGAGAGTAGAAATAAACATTGGGAAGGATTTAAAAGAGGAGATAGAGGAAGACGAGTAATAGATATTTAGGGATGTAAAAATTGTAAAGGACAGGAGGATCAAGATACAATAAATGGTTCGGTGTGAGAGAAAAAAAACAGAAGGATTGTCAGAAAGTTCGAGAAGAGGGTAGTGGAGAAAAGTAGGCAGAAATAGATAAGAGAAGGTAGAAATAAGAACTGTAAGGGATTGGAATAATAGGGACAGCAGCTAAGTTGGATAGAAGAGACAGATGGGGGAGAAAAACTGATTCGAAATACGATAAACGGTATGAGGTAATAAAAAGAGGATAATAAAATATCTGGAAAGAGGATGGAGGTAGAAGGGATCGACTCAAGAAGAATAAATGGAGGCTGGAGAATGAAGTGGAAGAAGTAAGTGGAAGAAGGATGAGAAGAGAAAATAGAAGGTGTGTGGATGGGTAGAGACAATATGAACATGTGTGGGTGGTTAAGTAAGTGGAAAGGAGGAGAAAGTACGATGGCCGAGGAATCTTGGGAAAGTTTTAGGGTTAGGGGGACTAGGAGGGGGGTACATTAAGGTGGGTGAAAGATAGAAGGGACAGAAGGATAGAAAGGGAAGGAAACTCCACTTAAGATATGATAAACAGCATGAAGTGATAGAAAGAGTTTCGTCAAAATATTTGGAGGAATGAAGGGAGGAGTGATCGACAAAAATATCTGGAGGCTGAGACATGAAACAAAATAAGCAAATGAGATGAAAATGGGAAGAGAGAATGCAGGATGTATGAATGGGTGGAGAAGGGATAATATTGGCTAAATGAGAGGGGAGGAAGAGTAAAAAATATGGTGAAAGAATCTAAGGAAAGTTTTAGTAGAGGAGGGACTAGGAGAGGAATAGATGAAGAAGGTAAAAAGAAGGTAGAAAACTTGAAGAAGTAGTTTGAATGATATAGAATGGAAGGCAAAGGAAGGAAGAAAAGAAAAATTCAGTAGAAGCACAAGTTTAAAACACCTATTAAAAGCAACAAATAACATAAGCGAGAGTATAAGAAAATATCGTATGAGGGTCCCTGATTCGCAATAAATCATTTCAAATAGTGTTAAGCCACATTTTGATCCATGTGAGTGAGCAAGAAGAAAAAATGAATAAAAAGTAAAAAATGAAAAAGAATCTAAATAAAAGAGAGAGGAATGGTCGTATAGTGGGTAAGTATAAGAATCTGCATAAGCAATGCGGGAAGTAAGTCGATCGGTGCATCGATAAAATTGAGAATGCACACTGCACGCGCTCTCCGGGCTTTTAATGAATGAACGACTTGTGAATGGTGAAAAGGTGAAAAAGGAGTAAAGAGAGAAAAGGGGGAATGAAGGAGGAAGGGGAAAGTATAATATAGCATACTATAGACTTAATTCACTTATGCAGTGTAAAATGATACAATATACATGAAGTTGAGTCCGGATAGTGTGGTATGGCCGAGCTGACATGAGATCTACATAATGTTTATTATGCTAACCTAGGCCAACGCGCTTGCATCAACAAGTGTTATATTATCATTCAAATAAAATGTTTTAATCTGCATACGCTTTATCGCCCTCTGCAGCATGCGGAATGTGCACGCGGCACGAGACAAGTGGACCCCCACACGCCATTCGCCAAAGGGCCACACGCATGTCCAATACATGTCCAATACATGTCCATGGCCTCACAATACCAACCAGGGAAATTAATGATGGTCAAGGTCGCCAGGGAGTCAGAAGACCCAGAAGAGACGGAAAAGACACCAGAAGCAATATACATTAATGCACATTTAACCATCTCAATGTTTACATCCTTAATCTCTATTAGGGGTCTTGAAGCAAGGTCAAGCTATTCCAAGGTCATAACTCTCCCTGCTTTCTCGTTATTGGCATCAAACTGAGGGACTTGCCTGTTTCTTAATTCTTTTTTGCAAATGGGAATGGAGGAAAAACATCTGCAACTTTTAAATTGTATGGTTATTGAAAGAGGGCATTCCCATATAAGAACAAATAATTCGGAGAAATATTTTTTTGTAGATCGAAAAAAAATCTGTCTCAGCCTGGATTTGAACCGAGAACGCCACTACACAGTCTCTACACGAGTAGAGCCATAAGCCCTTTCTTCTCTTTCTTCTACCCCTTTATAACACTTTTTTGCTAAGTGTTCTCAAATTCCTTCCCTGATCTCTTTGCATTTCCATACCCACTTCCCCGTCCTTACTCTTGATCCCACCACTTTGAGCCTCTTTTCTTGACAACTGTGAGTTCTCCATACCTCCATACCTCCATACCCCCTCCATTCCCTCTTTTCATCTTTCTTAATCATCCAACACATGCTCATGTCCCCTCCACCTATTTACGCACCTTCAATTTTCTCTTCCCATACTTCTTTTAATTGCTCCTTCTACTTCCTTCACGAGCCTCTACCTATTCTTGTCGATTTTCCAACCTTCATCCTCTTTTCAGATACTTTGAAATTCTCTTTTCATCACCTCACACGATTTATCCAATTTATCGTATCTTGAATCAGCTTTTCTCTTCTACCTATTTCTCATAAATGTCACCTAGCTTCTATATCTTTTTTCCCAATTCCTTATAGTTTATATTTCTACCTTCTCCTATCTAGATATTCCTGTCCACCTTTCTTCCTTAATCTTTCCCCAAATATTCTAACAATCCTTTTGTCTAGTTTCTAACATTGAACCTTTTATTGTATCTTGATTGTCCTATCCTCTACCTTTATAATGTTTCTTTCTCTATCTCATCTTCAAAATGCCTCATAATATTTATTTCCGTTCTCTTCTATCTATAGCTTTTCTGGTCTACCTTCCCCCCCTATCATCTATACAGATATTCTAACAATCCTTTTCTTTTCCACATTATACCATTTCTTTTTCTTTGATTCCCCTATCCTTACACATATATTTCACGCCTTCCTCTATCTTTACCTCCCTAATGTATTCCTCTTCGAGTCCCTCCTCCACTTAGGCATTCCAAAGATTCTCTTGCTATGGTCCTTTCTCCTCCTTTCCGGTAACCGAACCATCCCGCACATGCGCATATCTCCTATACCCATTCATACACCCTGCATTCTATCTTCTTATCTTTCATCTGATTGCTTTTTTTACTTAATTTCCCAGCCTCAAACCATTCTCGTCGATCTCTTCTCCCCTCGCTTCTCCCTCCATT
>WSXT02121171.1:0-25109 GCA_011762715.2 Neuroterus valhalla | reverse complement strand
GAGATTTCATAAATTCCGCGAAATTCAATTTTCACATAAAACCAATACCTTCTCATTATGATGAGAATGTAATAATAAACAAATGTCTAGGTTGCGTCAAGTGAATTCCCGGTCATTTCCCGGTTTTTTCTCGGCCAATAAAATTTCTGGTTATTTCCTGTCTTTCCCGGTTTCCCGGTCAAGTCGCCACCCTCAATCATCATCAAGTTTGCCTTCAGTCGAAAAAACTACGTAGTAAGGAGGGAGGGGGAAATCGAAAATGTCTACGCTTGTCTACGAAAGAGGGAGGGGAGATTGGAAGTTGCCTAGGATTCGGCTGCGTAGTTTATGGACGACCCCTATGTTTTTTTATATTTATATGATAGATATTTTCTTCTCGTATACATTCATTTCTTTATGAAGAGTCAAATTTTGTCTAATGTTTTAAAAATTTCTAAAATAATCAGTAGATCCCGAAAAATCAGTCTTCAAAGATAGGGTAAATTTGAGCGATCATATTTTTTATTGAATCTTTTTCTTTCGAAAATTTAAAATACACTAGAGAAACCATATTCTTTTGCGAATTCAGAAATACTAGATAAGTCATGTTTTCCAAAAAACTTTCTGAACAAATACAAGTATACAGGACCCTCCCAAAATACCCTGTACCCAGCCTTCTTTAACAGATATGGTTTTTCTCATACAAGGCTCAACGTGGAATTCCCGTATCCCAAAAAATTCCAGGCTAATTTTTAGTTCAGCTGGTCACTGGCCACTTCGGAAATAATTAATTTTATTCCTATTCATTTATTCGCAGAATCAGTCGGAGAATGGATGAGCAGAAAGCCGCCTCCCCGTACCTACCCACTTGATGTTCATTTTTTTGAGGATCGCGAAGATCGAAGGCTTGGATATTTACGAAAAAGCCCCTACCCCATAGCAGTGGAAAGAGAAGGTACAGATGAATATGCCATTGGAACAATCAAGTTTATTAACCTTTTGCATCCGTTCGCGGCATTAATTGATGGTCGCTATGTTAGAGTTAAAGTAAACCTAACTCGCGGCCTGATTGTACCAATATCAAGAAATGATGGTTTGAATCGACGGTTCAACGAACCATATGAGAATAATGACAACATTAATTGGGGAAAGCTGAGCGAAACTGCTGGAAAGCCGATTCCACGCCCTACTGGAGGCGCATTCCATCCTGACATCATAGTTGGTTTTATAGATGATAAAGAAAAACGTTAATAAAGAAACATTTTCCTCCAATCTCAGCATTTATGCAAGATTTTTCAGTACTTTTGGTTGAGAATTTATACTGTGTGAAAGGAGCAGTACATCCGAGCCCACGTCTTCTTCAACTTCTACAATTTTGTGTATCATTTTTGCTCGTCCAATATCTCTAAGAGCATGCACTTCTGAAAGCTCTGTTATTTAATGCCATCCTGTAGCCATCATCTGTTTGGGAAATTGAAAAAAATTCAAGTACTTTATTCTGAATTATTTGTGTTCTATATTGTTGTTATACCAATACCTTGTTTCGAATAATACCGTATTTCATTCTGAATCCGTAGTTAGTAATTTTGCAACCCTTGCATAATTCCACTTTCTTCTTAATATTAAATCATGTACCGCCATTTTTGCTAGCGAAAGGATCATCCGACTCGAATGCATGCATGGCTGGGTTGCTGTTCGACGCGCAGTGGTCAAAAATCATGAAAAGTTGACCATAATTGAAAGAAATAAAAAAAAATTTTAATATTCAAAAAGTCCAGTACCAGAAGTTGTACCCCTAGCGTCGTTCAAGATTGAAAGTCGAGAACACATGTTGCTTGAACCAATTCCAGCCTCTCTGTTCTATAGACGTCAAACGCGCCGAACAAGTCAAACACGTCGCGACATGTAAAACCAGTTTTTCAAAAGTGCACAGTTTTTGAATATAAAGACCAATTTGGATGTAACAACATGGATTCTTCTCGCAGATGTAAGTACTTTCAGCTATACAAACTACCCAAGTGCTTGACAGAAATAAATATGAAATATGTTTAAACAATTGACTGCATTTTTCAAATGTTGATGATAAGCTTACGCTGATGAAAACAGAGTTTAGAAAAAGTCTTGATGGACCGGGACCCATTCGTATATCTCAATAATGAATAACGAACTTCTGCAAAACATCAAAAATTGAGCTGCCGGAAGTTGCCGGTTTGCGCTTGGGAAATTTTGTTTTATGAAACTTACAGTTACGCCCATAAATGCCTGTCATACAGAGCACAGTTGTTCAAAATCCCAAAAACCTGACAAAAGATCAGAATCTCGATATTCCATTTCGTTTAAGTACCCATGTAAGGTTTTTGAGGTCGCTGATTTCAAAAATAAAGTAAAAAATGCAAAATTCGAAATGGCAGACTAAAAAAGCAGACATTTTTCTCAGAAAAAGTAGTTTTTTAGAAGAATGGCCGCCATTTCGGGTCTGCCATTAACAACTTTGGATTTTTTACTACAATTTCGAAATCAGCGATCATAAAAATCCCTTGAAATTCATTTTCAAGTGAATGCACGGGAAATTTGAGAAAATATCCGCCATTTTCTATTTTGGATTTTTGACATCATTTTCGAAATCAGCGACCCAAAATCCCCTTAATACTCATTTTCAAATAAATATACGGAAAATTTTTGAAAATGTCCGCAATTTCGGGTCCACTTTCTATAATTTCGGTTTTTTACCTAATTTTCGAAATCAGCGACCCGAAAAATTCCATAATACTCAATTCCAAGTAGATGCATGGAAAAATGTAGGAAAATATCTGCCATTTTGAGTCCACCATTTTGAAGCTTTGACTTTATTTTCGAAATCAGCGACTTCAAAAACCCCTTAATACTCCTGTCCAAGTAAATGCATGGGAAATTTTAGAAAAATGTGCGCCATTTTGGGTCTGCCATCTTGAATTTTAGCGATTCCAAAAACCCCTTAATACTCATTTAGAAGTAAATACATGGAATATTTCAGAAATATGTCCGCCATTTTGGGTGTGCTATTTTGAATTTTGGATTTTTCACTTCATTTTCGGAATCAACGACCCGAAAAACCCCTTAATACTCGTTTTTAAGTGAATGCATGGAAGAATTTAGGGAAATGTCCGCCATTTAGGGTCCGCCATTCTGAATTTTGGATTTTTTACTTCATTTTCGAAATCAGCGACCCACAAACACTTGACATAGACATGAAAAAATTCACATGTATATGTGAAAAAGAACATTGACAGCAAGTTGTATTATTTTCTTGATTAAATAAATTTCCATCTTGTACTGATGACATGAGAATATGTTTCGAATATAAATATGTTTTGATTGATTGAATCAGTTCCTGCAGTAGATTTCTTGCTTTGCGTATGGTAAACATAGTTTTCTGTTATAGTTGATCAGGGTAATTAGAATGAGAATATTGGAATAAAATTCTGTGATGGTGTGGATACAGATTCTCCAGTGCTTAAATCTTTTTTTCTATCTTCAAATCTTCAACCATAAAAAAATGAATGTAAACAAAGAGATCTTTTTAAACGAGATAGTTGAGCTCTCAACTAAAAAAGATTCAATACGAAAGGAACCAAATTGATGAATTTTGGAGCCAAAATAACATATTTTGCACATTACTTAATACGGATTGTTTGAATTTGAACCTGAAAAGAGGATTTTTATTTTATTATTAATTTATTACTGACTTTCAATTGCGTAAAAAATTATTTGTCTTCCTCTGAATCATAAAACAACAAAGTTATAAATCTGAAGTATTTTTCAAGACTTCGATATAAAAGAAGCGGAGTTTTGAAGTACAAATAATCTGGGAGGACAAATGAGATAGAGACTAGCTCGCTATCCTTCGTTTAATTTTGGCAGAAATGAGAGAAAATTAAGAAATGTCTCTCGCTTGACGAACCAATACGCCTTATTAGTGACGGCATATTTTCTGAATTTATCATCCAATTTTTGGGTTGCATAAATTCTTTCTGACCATTCCTCTTTGGGTCTGCCTCTGGGTACGCTACCACTCACCGTACCTAGATACACTTACATTGTTAATCAATCTCCATCCGTTCTCCAAACGTGAGCGAACCACCTAAGCAAGTTTCTTTCACTCTTCTCAAGCTGCCGATAATTTCTCTACTCTCATTTATACGTCTGGAAATCTCTGAATTCATCTTCCCGTCAGCAGTGAATTATCTTTCAAGATACACGACATTATCAACTTTCTATCCTTTTTCTATTCAGCTCAATATTGTTCTATTCAGCTCTGTTTTCACAATTTCATGATCAACCACAATAATTTTTGGTCTCTTCACGTTAATCTCAAGGCACATTCTCTTCATGCTGGTATCCAGTCTGCTGAACATCCTCCGCAAATCATCGCCTGATTCGGTCGTAATGATCTTGCCATAACGCATCCTTGCCTAACGCCCTGCCTCATGTATCAAACCAATCGCTTAGTTGTCCATTTACTCTCACACTTGTTTTTCTACCGTTATATATTGCTTTTATTGCTTTTAGAAGCTACCCAGTCAATCCATATTCTTTCAAGACCTCTCAAAGTTTAGCTTGATCCATTCGGTCGGAATCTTCTTCAAGATCAAAAAATGCAAAGGAAACTTTTTTTCGTTGATTTAGGGCTTTTTTTGTCTTTTTCCTAAGTTGAATATCTGATTCGCACATGACCCAGCTGGCACAATGCCACATTGAACCTCTCAGATCCTTCCCTTTGGTACTTCCATGACATCATAAACAAGTATTTTGGTAAATACTTCGTCCACAATACTAAGAAGCCTAATAGCTCATTCATTATTACAGTCGCCTGGATCACCCTTACTCTTGTCGGTCGGGAGAATAATCGACTTTCTCCAATCATTCAGAACTTCTCTGCTCACAGCACACATTTTTGTAAATTTAACCAGCCCCACAAACAAATAGCCGCCACCAAACTTGAGCATTTCAGAGGTAAAACCATCAAATACGGCAGCCTCAACATTCTTTAGTTTCTCAATTACGGGAATAATATTGTCGATCTCGATTCTGCTTCGGCCACCTTCATCGGAATCGTCTAACATATCCGCGACTGTGCCATGTTTGTGATACTTCGTAATTTCATCAACATACAGCTTCTTCAAAAAATCCCTCATACAGTCCCTAACTTCGTCGGAATCCCATATCATTTTACCATCAGTATTCTTGATTCCGACTGCATCAGTGCTAGTGAGGAGTGGAGTGATGCGCGCTGAAGGACTAGAGAGAGAGGGAAATTAAAAAGTTCAGGGAAGAAAAACTGGAAAGTAGAGATGGAACAGAGAACGAAGCTTGGGTATTTGGGAGAGAAGCGGGGGAAGAAAGTTTGTAAGGAATTATTAAGAAGGTTCGAAATGAGGAGAGGTTTTCCGGAAGAGTGGGAGGAAGGTTCGCTAGCTGCAAGGGCATTACGCCTCTAAATATTGAACTCCTACTGCATTCATACCAGCTCTACGCTATAATGTTAGCGGAGAGGTTGGACAATGATTGAAGAAGTAGAGACACGCAGGTGTAGTTTCGTAAAAGTACAGGCTCAATGGATAACATATAAGTATTACAACACGTTGGAGGTAAAGAGTTGGCAGATGAAAAAGAGAGAATCTGAACTTCTTCATACTGATCGTTGATGATTTTTCTTCTACTGCTGGCTTCCGTCGGAATCAAGTTTGGATTCGATTTGCAGCTGTGGTTTCGCGGTGTTTTGTGTCCTTCACAAGTTCCCTCTTGTTTTAGGTTTTCGCTGTATCAATCGGGACGAGTGGGGAGGCCGGCGTCCACGCACTCTCCCACCAGGAGCTGGTGCTCCCTCTCTCATACAGTGCCTTCTCGGCCCTTGCGCTGACCGGTGGTTTCTCTTTCGCGTTTCCGTAAGTGGACGGTTGTTAGCGTAGTTGTTTTTGGACTGCCTCTGGAAGCAGACGGTCCTTCTCCCTCAGCGTTCTTGCGAGTGGACAGTCACGAATCGAGCGGCTGTTCTCGGACTGCCCATGCAGGCAGACTGGTCATCGAATGGTCAATCATCATCGAACAGGTTCTTAACTTCAACGGTATTCAGGTGATTTGGTTTTCCCGACTCGATCGTCTTCTGGTGTTGTGGAAAGTGACAACTCGGATGACGTATCACCTCCAGTTGCGTCAGGATCGATGGTCCTGGAAGTACCATCGTGATCGTAGCTTCCGGAGGATACATCTGTGGTAATTTTCTGAAACCATTCCCAATATTTTGGGGTAAAATTTCATTGCTTCGTGATCGATTCTGGGACTTGAGGCTCGGTGGACAAAGAACTAGAACTGCTCAACATTTATATTACCTGATATCTTCCCTTTGACCGATAGAAAACTGAAGAAGCGTCCTTTCCTCGCTGATCCACGATGATGAAACGGCGAGAAAATCCTATTCGGAGGCATGAATGGCTGGGTTGCTTCCCAACGCGTAGCTTAATGTATGGTACTCGATTATTTCAGGGAATCGAGAATGAACAGTGAGGAAAGAGAAATTGATAAACTCGTTCTTGGAAATGGGTTTTTATCGTAAACATCTGACATATGCATAAAATGATACACATGTATATTTGGTCTACAAGCGAGAGCTACAGTTTCTTCGACTTTGTTCTGTCATTTTCAACAGGAGCAGATGCAAAGTATAACAGAGAACCCGCAGAAGCTGGAATACGGGGAGTATACCGCAAAATGTTGATTCAATTTTAATGGCATCGTTAACAAGGTAGCATCGCTAAAGGAAGCAAAAATAATACTGAAGCGGAAGAAGATACAAACATCCAAAATAATTTTGAAGAAAATGAGAAAATTATCTGGGAAAATGTAAAAAAGACCAGGGAAAGAAATAACAGCACTCAGGTTGTTAGAAAGGTATAAAATTCGAACAAAGTGGAAGACAATATGAGTGTTTCATCCAAGGCATTGTACAGACGTTAGGCCTCGAAGCATTACAAGGATGATACAGCAGATGATATATTAGACAACTCGGTCCTAGATGGCGAGAGGAGGATTAATATGTGCGACACTACATCCGTCATTAGGGAACTGAACAATTGTAAGGCATCTGGTTCAGATGGAATTATTGATGAAATGCTTACGAGCGGTGACGGATACTTTTGATGTGGCTGGGTGGATGTGTGCTGTGAAGGGTGAAGTTCCGAATTCGAAAAAGGCGATTATCATCTTCATCTACAATTATTATGGAGCAATGAGTCTACTTAGTAGCGTGGTAGTATATTCACTAATAGAATTACCAACAAGATCATGGAAAAAACTGAAGAAAGGATCAAGAAAGCCTAATGTCAACTCATGCCAGAAAGGTCATGTGTGGATTACAAATTTAGCTTGAAACAGATCACAGAATTAAGTTTGAGGGTGAGCGAGCAATTTTTCTGTGTTTTTGTTGATCTAGAAAAATCTTTCGAGAAGGTCAACGAAGTGATTGATTCGATATCAAGCAAAGGGTAAAGCAAGGATGCGTCATCTTCTCATGAATGATCAACATATGTATGAACAACTATCTAAATATGGCTCTCTTTGGACGACAATTGTTGATCTAGCTCTGTCTTCAGATGTAGAGTTTCGCAAAAAAAAACTCCTCATTCAGACGGAAAATTAAAAATTCATTCCAACAAAGAACTTAATCTTTACCCACGTAGTTGATTACTGAAAACGATGAAAATTCTATCAAAACGATCGATTTTAAACAAAATCTATGAATTTCCGAGCAAATACTTGAATATTCATTTAGAAGAATGGAGTAACATTTTCAAAAAAAGATAGCATAGCTATATTTTGAGCTGAAAGAATTAATTTTCGACAAAAATACTTTTAAATTCCATTCTTTATTTTTGTTCATTCTATTTCGATGAATGGCCTACTAAATATATAAAATTCTAATGAGAAGATTGAATGTGATCATGTTTTTGCGAAATACAGATTCTAAATATAATTTTCTGTGGAAAAAGACCGGTTTCCCCGCTCCGCCTGGATCAGAACCCGGGAGGTCTCGTTATGCAGGCAAGTGCTCTCCCAACTGAGCTACGGAACGGTCCATTAATCCTCATCTCGCAGAAAGTATACGCTTCCTAGCTTTACACATACATACACAATCACATATTCTTTTTGCTAAAATCTTATTTTTCTTGCTTCAGTTCTCCAACCAGACAATAATGAATGTAAATAGAGTAGTTCTGCTCTCAACCAAGAAGTGGAATTTTCAACATGACAATTGAATTTACACTTTCAACAAATTTTGACTCTGAATCGAAACCAGTTACCTTCGACTGAAAGAGAATGTTTTAAAACGATACATTTGAATCCTTAAGTAAGACAGATTAATCATGAAACGAACAGTTATTATTCTGACAGAAAATTGTAGAACAACAGTGTTATAAATCAGAGGACGACTTTGATATGAAAGAAGTGAAGTTTCGAAATGCAAATAATTTTGTAGGACAAATGGGATAGAGACTAGTATACAAACCTTGAAAAAATAGGAACGATAAGCATAAGTCTCGCTTTTTCAGCATTCTTCAAGCTGGTGTCATTTTTTTTTGGAAAATATGAAGACTATGCTCGCTATTCTAAGTTTCATCTTGGTGGTGTTCCCCAACCCTATTGGTAAATATAATAATATTCAGGACTTTAAACGCATTTTTTATTGCAGAAAAAAATTCAATTTTGTCTCTCGCTTGACAAATCATTACGCCTAACTGCTGACAGCATATAGTCTGAATTTATCATTCAATTTTTGGGTTGCATGAACTCTTTCAGCCAGAAATGGTTGTGAATGAATTTCAAAGAGACTCACAAAGTCAATTTTTAAAAAACGATTTGTTTAAATGGATAGTGTAAGCAATTAATGCTAAATTTGCAATAAATTGCAAAAATTATGCGAAACAACATAAACCCAACACCCCCAAGCCCATAAACCTAAACCCCAAACCAATGAACCCATAGACCCTAAATCCATGAACCCTAAGCTCATAGAGCCTCAACCCATAACCCCTTACCTCATAAGTCCTAAACTCATCAAACCTTACCTTATATACCCTAAACCGAGAAACCCTAAACCTTCAAACTCCTAGGCCCTGAACTCCAAACCAATAAACGCATAGACCCTAAATCCATGAATCCAAAACCCATAGAGCTAAAACCGAGAAGCCATAGGCCCCCCCCCCCCAAAAAAACCCATAGACCCTAAATTCATGAACTCTAAACCCATAGACCCTGAACCTATAAAACCTAAACCCATAAACCGTTAACTCATAAACCCTAAACCCCTGAAACCATAAACCCTAAACCCATAAGCCCTAACCCCCGAACCAATAAAGCCATGAGCCCTCCAATCCATGGACCCTTAACCCATAAACCTTTAACCCATTATCCCTAAACTCATAAACCCTTACATCATAAGCCTTCAACTCTTGACCCTTACCTTATAAACCCTCAACCCAGAAACCCTGAACCCATAAGCCCTAAAACCCGAACCAATAAATCCATAGACCCTAAATCCATAAATCCGAAACCCATAGACCCTAAACTCAGAAGCCATAAACCTCAAACCAATAAACCCACAGACCCTAAACTCATGAACCCTAAACCAATAGACCCTAAACCCATAAACCCGAAACTCATAAACCCTTAACTCATAAACCTCAAACTCATAAACCCTAAACCCCAGATCCCATAAACCCTTAACCCATACGCCCTAAACCCCAAACCAATAAACCCATTAGCCCTTAAATCCATGAATCCCAAACCCGTAAACCCTTAACCCGTAAACCCTTACCTCATAAACCTCAAACTCATTAACTCTAACATCATAAACCCTAAACTTAGAAACCCTAAACCTTACCCCAAACCAATCAACTCATAGACCCTAAACTCATAAACCCTAAATCCATAGATCTCAAACCTATAAACCCGAAACCCATAAACCTCTAACTCATAAACCTCAAACTCAATAACCCTAACCTCATGAACCCTAAACCCCTGATTCCATAAACCCTGGACCCATGAGCCCTAAACCCCAAACCAATAAACCCATAAGCCCTTGAATACATGAACTCTAAACCCATAAACCCTTTACCCGTAAACCCTTACCTCATAAACCCTTACCTCATAAACCTTCAACTCATTAACCCTAACCTCATAAACCCTGAACCCAAAAACCCTAAAACTTAACCCCAAATCAATCAACCCATAGACCCTAAACTCATGCACCCTAAACCCATAGACCCTAAACCTATAAACCCGAAACCCATAAACCCTTAACTCATAAACTTTAAACTCAATAACCCTAACCTCATAAACCCTAAACCCCTGATCCCATAAACTTTAAACCCATAAGCCCTAAACCCCAAACCAATAAACCCATAAGCCCTTAAATCCATGAACCCTGAACCCATAAACCCTAAACCCATAAACCCTTACCTCATAAACCATAGACCATAAACACATAAACTCTTGAACCCTAAACCCATGAACCTCAAACCGATAAAACTTGAACCCATAAACTTTAAAACCCATAAAACCTAAACCTATCAACACTTAGTCTCCTAATACCCAATCCACAAACATTGAACCTTAAGCCCACGTATGCAATAACTTCCAACTGTAAAATAATAAATCAACAATTTACACAGTCTTTTGAAATGCTTGCTTGAACCCACAAATCTAAAAACTTTAAACTCCAAAAACCATAATTCGGTCATTTTCGCAGTCATTATTAAAAAACCTTGTACACAGAATCCCAATTGTTTTTGGAACATTTATTTCGTACTAATAGGACTAATGACTATTTGAATTATTGAAAAATCATAAAAAGTTTCTAGATTGAATTGTGGAGATTGAATACGGTTGATCGAAAGTAAGGTTTTTATACCTACAATTAGAGATCTTAAAAAAGCTATTTCTTTCAAAAATTTTCCAGGCAAAATGCTGTATCATTGAAAGGTTGTTTTTAGATCTTACAGACTCTTCATTGAAGGAACGAAAATAAATGTTTTAATAAACCATGGAAAATTGTATAGTTTGCTGCAAAAGATCGTTTGATATTAACTTCAAAACTATATTTCATGGCACTATAAATATTAAAAATCCTCCTATAACTGAAACGTTAAGAACTTTAAAAATGTCACGTATCATTATTCAAAAAGTTACTTATCACATGTTTCTACTAATGTTTAATAATTTTAATTATGATATCTGGAGTAACAAATAT
The DNA here is from genome assembly GCA_011762715.2 of Neuroterus valhalla. Taxonomy (NCBI): domain Eukaryota; kingdom Metazoa; phylum Arthropoda; class Insecta; order Hymenoptera; family Cynipidae; genus Neuroterus; species Neuroterus valhalla. The sequence goes on along the minus strand of WSXT02121171.1, from coordinate 13,846 downwards.
TATTGCGTACATTTATCTTCTGATCACAGAAATAGTAAACCTAACTTAATGTTCATTGTTCGTGTAATAGTTTTTGGTTTTGGACTAATAGTTTCGTAATATTTATGATTTCAGTATTGAGTATGTATTATATGATCGAAAGTACATCAGTACTCATAATTATATATATTTATCTGCAAATAAAATAAATATGAATTCTATTTGTATCAATTTGTAATTTGTATTTGTAATAAACGTTTCTACACCGATAAAGCGACGAAAGATACAAATGTTATCAGATATTATTCGGAAGAAGGGCAGAAATAACTTAACTAATAAATCCATCAATTTTTCAAATAATTAATTTGTTCAAACAGATATATTCAAAATATTTCAATTGATACTAAGAACACATTTGTTTATATACAATAGGATTTGAAAATAGTTCATTTAAAAATACAATTTAATATAGATTAAAAAGTAATCTATAAAAAAAATAATTTTTATGAACCATTTTTTTTTGCAAAACTAAGAGCAAACTTTGAATAAGCGCACCTAAAAACTTCTAAGTTAACCTATATTGCATTCATGTTATTATTCATTTTCTTATAGGGGCTAAAAGCTTTATTAGGATTCAATGTAGATTTTGCGAAATTAATTATTTAGTTATATGGTTGTAACAAATATAAAATATACTGCTTCGGACATATTCTTCCAGTACAATTAGATTTTAGAATTTATTTTGCAGAAACATCAAAGTTAGCAATGATTCATTCAAACGAATTGTTTCAAGAAATTTATTTTGCAAAACTGATGGCTAATTCAAAATCAGCTATGCCTCAAACTCTTCGAATTCTATATTCTCTATCTAGTTCATGACTCGAAATCTCATATTCACGAAAGGGTCATACAATTAAGTTTTGAAGGACTTGATTTCGCCATATTTTGTTTTAAAGAATGTTTAAACAAATCATTTTCAAAAATTTGGCTTCCTGAGTCTCTTTGTGATTCAATATAAACAAAATCTGGCTCAATTTTTCGAACGAAATAATTGCTATATCCTCAGTGTGCGACGCCACTATACATAAGTGGAGCGTTCAACCGATTCTGTCACCGGGGCCACAACACAAGAACGCTCCTTCTTTCTCTTTCCCACAGGATTCAAATTTAGGTGGAATTAAATAACAGCGATAGGACATATAAATATTTTAGTTTCTTTCTGCTGGGAATTGATGTTTGAACCGAACATTAAAAAATATGATTTTCTTCCAATTTACCTCGTGGTTTTTTCAAAATATCATGTCCAAAAAAAGAGAAAAGGAACGATAGAAATTTTTTGATACTTGACCATGGCAAAATCGACCTTAGCGACAATGCCAGGGTTCAATAAGTTTTATTCTTTCTCCCATAAGTTTGCACGGTAGTAAAGTAAGGGATCAATCAAGAGAGAGAAAAAGATTCAGTTCAAAAATAGGTAAAATTTTATATTAAAACACGACATGTAGGAAAGAAAAAGGAATTGTAAATAGAAAAATGCGATTGCGGCACATTTTAGCTTTATTAGAACAATAAAAAGGAAGTATTATGAAGATTGAGAAACTTTTGTAAATAGACAACGTAACATGTACTAACAAAGTATTCACAAACTATTCTATAACGAAAAAAGATAAGAATATTCTGTAAACTTTATCTATTCAACCTTATATCAATAAAATGAGAAACAATTTTATATAGGACTTCTAGAAAATTTGATCAAATAAGAGAACACGCACCTCACTTTTGATATTCTAATTTCATCAAACATAATTTTTGGTGAAGGTTATACATGACGTAGCTTATCTACAAGTTTCACGAAAATTCCTTCCCATTATTCAAATAATGTCAAAGTTGAAGACTTCCAAATTTCCTTTCCAAAGGAACAAAAAAGACGGATGTTTTTTAGAAAAAATCCGGTTTTTCAAAAAATGATATAAATATAGAGTTAACTTCTCTTCCATTATTTTTGTAGATGATCTCATCAATTTTACGGAATCAGGAAAGTATGTGGAAGAATCAAAAAAATCTGGCTTCCTTCAAAAGTAAAATTGTCAGCAACATGATTGAAATTCCAACCACATAGTAGATTTTTCAACGAAGAAGCAATAAGTGAAAACGGTGTAGAAGGTTTTCAAAACAGATTACAACCATATACTCTAGGAAGTTGGCACCGCCATTTTGGATTTCCTTCAAAATAATTTTGTGCTGAATTGTGCTCACTTTGTGCTCAACTTTGCTGCAAAAGATTTGTTCGAAAAATAGAAAATAGAGACACAATATACAAAATACGATTCTTGAGCAAGCACCGCCATTTTGATTTTTTTAAATAAGAAAATTGTGCTGAGTTCACTAGAGGAAGCACGAAATTGTGCCGCCGACCAAACATTACTAACATCAATCCATTTTTTAAATAAGGGCCAATTTTGAAGAAGTCGTCAACAACGCCATTTGTAAATGTTTCAAAACAAGAATTGTACTGGATTACTTAAAAGGGGCAAGAAATTGTGCTGTCACTAAATTAGAAAATGCTCCAAAATACCCTCCTTCTTGGAGACCCGAAGAAAACTATTTTCAACAAGTTATCTAAAATTGAAATTTTCGAATGAAAAATTTGTGCTGAGTTGTTGGATATTCTCGAACATATGGGAGATATAAAAAGTTGTCACAAGACAATCTTGTTGTGCTGGCCGAGCACAACTCAGCACGAATTTTCCATTCCGAAATTTGAATTCTTGACAATTTGCAGGAAATAACCAATTTTAAGGCCCAAAATAGTGGAATATTTTCAAAATATGGGAGATATGAAAAATTGCGATAAGACAATCTTCTTGTGCTGGACGAGCACAACTCAGGACAAATTTTTCATTCCAAAATTTTAATTTTTGACAATTTGCAGGAAATAAAAAAATTTTAAGGCCCAAAAAAGTGGTATATTTCCGAAAATTTGGCAGATATGAAAAGTTGTAATAATACGATCTTGTTGTGCTAGCCGAGCACAACTCAGCACAAATTTTTCATTCCGGAATTTTAAACCTTGACAATTCGCAGGAAATACATATTTTTAGATCTAGAAAAAACGGAATATTTTCGTGAATATAGGAGATACGAAAAATTGGCATGGGAAAATTTTTTGTACTCGCTGAGCACAACTCAGCACAAAATTTTCATCCCGAAATTTTAATTTTTGACAATTTGCGGGAAATAAATAATTCTAACTCCTAAAAACTGGAATGTTCTCGAAAATTTGGGAGATATGAAAAGTTGTCACAAGACAATCTTGTTGTGCTGGCCGAGCACAACTCAGCACGAATTTTTCCATTCCGAAATTTGAATTCTTGACAATTTGCAGGAAATAACAAATTTTGAGGCCCAAAATAGTGGAATATTTTCCAAAATATGGGTAATATGAAAAATTGCGATAAGACAATCTTCTTGAACTGGCCGAGCACAACTCAGGACAAATTTTTCATTCCAAAATTTTAATTTTTGACAATTTGCAGGAAATAAAAAAATTTTAAGGCCCAAAAAAGTGGTATATTTCCGAAAATTTGGCAGATATGAAAAGTTGTAATAATACGATCTTGTTGTGCTAGCCGAGCACAACTCAGCACAAATTTTTCATTCCGGAATTTTAAACCTTGACAATTCGCAGGAAATACATATTTTTAGATCTAGAAAAAACGGAATATTTTCGTGAATATAGGAGATACGAAAAATTGGCATGGGAAAATTTTTTGTACTCGCTGAGCACAACTCAGCACAAAATTTTCATCCCGAAATTTTAATTTTTGACAATTTGCGGGAAATAAATAATTCTAACTCCTAAAAACTGGAATGTTCTCGAAAATTCGGGAGATATGAGAAGTTGTCATAAGACAATCTTGTTGTGCTGGCCGAGCACAACTCAGCACAAATTTTCCATTCCGAAATTTCAATTCTCGAAAATTTGCGGGAAATAAATTAATTTGAGGCTTGAAAAGTGGGATATTCTCTAAAATATGGGAGATATGAAAAGTTTTCATAAGACAATCGTGTTGTGCTGGAAGAGCACAACTCAGCACATATTTCTCATTCCGAAATTTTAATTTTTGACAATTTGCGGGAAATAAATAATTTTGAGGCCCAGAAAAGTGGGGTCTCTTATTCTTATTTTTCGGAAGAATCTTTTGCAGAAAATTGAGCACAAATTGAGCACAATTCAGCACAAACTTATTTCAGAGGGAAACCAAAATGGCGGTGCCAACTTCCTCGACATTGTTACCTGTTTTCATATATCGAGGGTATCATGTCATCACTACATACCGTTATTTTTATAGAAATTTGATTTTCATCATGATAAAGACAAGCAAATCTTCGGGAACTTATTTTTTGGCTCTCTTGGAAACTATCCAGAATGACTTATGGTAATAAGGTGACACCCTCGACATATGATAATAAGCACAATTCCAAGACAATTTTTTACATTGCAAACGTCAAAGCAAATCTGGGAATTTTCTAGTTTTCATAGTAGTACCAGGCTAATTTCCCATTCTTCCGGTCAGTGGCCACCTTGAATATAATTGATTCCCTTCGTTTCCTCTTTTTTGCAGAATCATCTAGATTCTGGGATGACAGAGATCCGCCACCTCGTGAATATCAAGTTGATGTTGGTTTTTTCGAAAAAATTGGCACTCGATCTCCTGAATATTTACCATCTGAATTTGGCATGGCAGTGGAAGAAGAACGTGGGATTGTGTATGGCATTGGAGCAATCTTCATCGATCATTTGCATGCATTCGCGGCATTTATCGGGGGCCGCTATGTGAGAGTGAAAGTAAATCTAACTCCCGGAATCCAGAAACCACTTGTACCAATATTAAGTAAAGATATTTTGAATACACGGTTTCGCGAGCCTTATACTCATAAAGATAACATACATTGGGGCTTTCCAAGAAGAACTCCTACCACAAATATCGGTGGAAGCCTCATAGTCCATAATATAGATGATGGATGGAAAGGTTAACGGAAGAAAACATTTTATTGCAATACAGAAGACTTCTGTTTAGCTGAACTCTCGTTTAGCTGAGCTCCCATTTACCTGAACGCTTCCACGCTCGTTTAGCTGAACTCGAGCGGCCCCCTCTACCCCACTACTCTCGAGTGGACACGGAAACTGACGGTAGCAACCAATTAGAAGTCATCTCTAGAAACACCCATGCGGAGGGGACCAGTGGTGGGAATTTCTCCCAGTTTGGGACAATGGTCGCCTTCCTTCAATCACTCTGAACTTTTCTGTTCACTGCACACATATTCATAAATTCAGCCACGCACAAAAATATCCTCTACTGGATTCAAATATTTCAGAGCTAATGTCATCAACGCTGGCAGCCTAACCATTCTTCAGTTTTTGAATTACGGAAATAATGTCGACGATGCCGACTCTGTTTCCGCTATCTTCATTGGCATTGTCTTTTAGCGCATCCGCATCTGTGACATTGCTGTTATGCTCCACGGTTTCATCCTCATATAGCTTCTTCCAAAAATCCCGCATATAGTCTTTCACTTTGTCCAAAGCCCATAACATTTCACCGTCAGCATTCTTCATTCCGACTGACTTGGTGCTAGTATTTCCTTTCCCAGTCTTTCTAACCCATTCTCAGAATAGTTTCCCATTTCTTTCAAATTCATTTTGCATTTTCGTATCTTCTTCTGTTTTTATTCCAGCCATGCTTTCTTTTGCTAGTAAATTTGCTTTCCTCTTTCTATTAATACGATCATTTTCTACTCTTGTCCTTTCCTCAACGCTAAGACCTCTCATATTCAACATTCTTGAGTACGCTTCTTTTTTCTCGTTTACTGCGACGCGTATTTCATCATCCCACCATGCGTCACCGGACATTCTTCCTACAGTCGCAGTACAACACACTTCCGAAGTACTCCCAAAGATTCCGCAGTATTATCCACGCACATTATGTTTTTTCACTGCCTTATTCTGTCTTCTAATCTCCTTTGTGATACCCTTGATATTTATCCAGCTTTCCACTATATACTATTCGTACTTCTGGTTTTCACAGATTCCTCTATTCTCACTCGCCTCTGTTTCGTTTTTTCATACATTTTCATTCTAACCCATAATAATCTAGGAGAAACAGACTCATACATATTGACATTTTATTTTGCTCTCTCATTCATAATTGGACCTATCCCTTGTGATGTGATTCCTTGTGATGTAGGATTCCTTGTCTACTCCTGAGCAGGGTTCGAGACCATCTCTACCTTATTATTCTTACAACCCTTTTTCTTAATTTCCGGTACGCAAAAAATATCCGGTTTCTTCATGCGCATAGTATCCCGCAACTCCTCTTGCTTTAGATCATCTCTTTCTCTAGCATCCACATACCCAGTCTGCATTCATCACCTGTAACTTTTCCAGGGGCATGCGGTCTGTTAATGAGAGTGACAATTCTGTCATCCTGTATTGAATATACAATTTGTATTATTCATTGTTCAAACTCTCCACTAAAGCACTATCTCCATGCGAGAAAATGTTCCGTTAATAAAGTCATGCCCAAACAAATATGTGATTTGTCATAAGGTAATATATCGATGCATAACATCAATCCTACCAAACATTAGTCATGTAAAGGGAGGTATAAAAGGAAAACGGAGTGTTGAGAAATCCCACAATAATTATCAAATACAAACTAGTTGAATTTTGAACCGAAAAATTCAGCTCTATAAAAAAAAACTTGAATTCGAAAGAAATACTCCCAAGTGTAACGCCGAAGTATACAAATTTCAATCAGAACAAACAGTTTTTACCTAATAAAATAACAAGGCCAATATACAGTGCTTATCCTTGTATAATCCTGAAGCATTTCTGACTAAAGATTCTTCTATATTGAAGGAGGAGGGAAAGAATCTTTTAGCTTAAACAAAGGAGAAAATCTAAAACAATTGCCAATGAAAACATCCACCGCGGGCAGGATGGCGCTGCGACAACGGCGGCTAGGGGTCACTTTTAACATTGGAACTATAACTGTATATATGCCGATATGAGTGACCCCGTGGTAGCCATATTGGAACCACCAGATGGCGTACGGTATATTTAAATTGCCATTGAAGAGGTAGGATGCGGATCGGATCAGAGGAAGGAAAAAAATACGGAAAGCAAGAAAGAGTGTTAAATGAGTAGAGAGTGAAGAAGTGCAGTCTAAAGGGACTAAAGAGGTCGAAATTAAAAAGATCAGAAAAGGAAAACTGGCCAGTCGAGATGGAATGGAGAACAAAGCTTGGATATTTAGAGAGGAAACGGTGAAGAAAAGTTAGAGAGGAATTAATAATGAAGTTTGCAATGAGGAAATGGTTTTCCAGAAGAGTGGAAGGAAGGTTTGCTAGCTGCAAGGGGATTACGCACCGGCGGGACAACCGAAGTTCTTTATGCACAGATCTACTCGATAATGACCTGCTGAATTGTGAGGTCCCTAATCAAAGAGGTGAAATGGCGCGCCTGCACACTCTGTGGTGCTAGGAAGACCCGAATCTCTCGCACCTTTCACAGCAAGTGTCAAGAAACCGTGCCGTTAACCTTTCGCGAACAACAAATGCACGCGAAACGCTTCCCCAACCACTACAAGAACAACCCGCAGACGAAAATCAGGAAGCGGCATTGAGACCAACTGCTGAAACAAGGCTTCCCTCGAGAGACTATGGCGGTTTCAGGACAAGGAGAAACATTAACATTCAGGTTATTCCCAAGCCCCATGATCTGTCTGAAATGGATGCTACCCTTCATGAGGATCTCTTAGAGGATTCCGACTTCTAGACCATCACTTGTCCAGTTTATGATGCGGCGAAAGCTTTGGCTGATTCAAATCAAAGGTCCAAGCTAACGATTCATGGAAAAACTAAGAAGCGCTTGCATCAACTAGAGAAGAAGATTGGTCCGTCAAAATAGAACGCGTCCCGTATGCAGTAAGTGATAGACTATATGAAATTCGGTAAGCCTTTTGCGGCAAAGATCCGGAAATTCACGCATAAAATGAGGATTCACCTTGGAAACGGGAGTGTCAAAGCTGATGACCATCAAGCAGCACATTGCTGACAAAATATGAGTACTATCTGACGCAAGGAGGAGAATCAGAAAAAGACAGGGATAGATTAAGGAGAATCGAAAGCTTTTCGCTGACCCACCGTGCCACTTTAGCGATCCTCCTGTTTTTGACAGGAACACACCTAAGTCAGAAGAAGTCAAGACATTTCGGAGAGAGATTTACGAAGTAAAACATCCATTGAATAAAGGTACTGAGAACATAATACGTTTCAAGGAGCTGTGCAATAACCTCATGATATCTCAGAAGGGATGCCCATCAATCACTGCTGAGTGTTAGGACAAACTTCACGCCTACCAACGAAAGGCGACTTGTCCGACCCAAAGAACAAGAGGCCAATAACTTGTCAGAATACATCGTATGAGAACTCCACATATATCGTTATTGACGCAAGGAGGCGCAGCAGGATTTTCGAAAAAACTGCTGATCGTCAGGAGTGTCTGCAAAGACACTGCACACCACAAGCGCAATCTGTCGATGGCCTGGGTAGATTACCAGGAAGCTTCTGATTCAACTTCCAGCAGACTGTTTGTTGGAAAGCTTGAAGGTTTATTCAGATATAGGAGGATGCATTGAGATATTGATGCCCCTTTGAAAGACTAGATTCACAATTACTTCTGGAAAACATCAACCATCTCTCGCACTTCACGATTCTCATGGGTACCTCTGTTGCAAAACTAATGTTCGTGAGCATAAGGTAACTCATATATTCCACAAGGATGAGCCAAAGATCCTTGCTTCTGGAGAAGACCACCTCGAAAATGCTCTTAGTATCCTCGAGTGGTAAACACGAGAAATCGGTATGGACTTTGGATTGGATAGGTGTGTATCCAATACCTTTGCGCTGGAGAGACCTGAAATACTTGTGCATGCCTGAGAGCAGTCTTCGGGATACAACATCAGTAAAGGGGATTCTCCAAAGCAGATAGAAAAACCTGCTCCGATGGATTTGATCATTCAACCTGTCGTCGTTGAACAAGACATCTGTGACCAACAAGCTTGTCGCCTCAGTTCTACTCTAATCGTTTGGGATAGTTCCTTAGACGAAGAACGAGCTCAAGGCCCTTGATATCACTATGCACAAGATTATGCAAATGGAGGAAAGCTTGCTGATCAACTCATCCGTTCCGCGCTTATACATCGCACGCCGTAAAGGCGGACGCGGACTTCTCAATCTTCAATGCCTATATGAACAAACTGTCCTAAGTACTGTTCATATCATCGTGAACGGTAGAGATTATCTCCTGGCAATGTTCAGAAATCACGAAATGAGTGGGAATAGAGTGTTCCTCTACGAAGCCGCGGAGCAGACAGCTGAAACCCTTGGCCTGAACCCTAACATCAGGAGTAAGGACAGTGCAATACTCCATCGAGATACCATACTTCTCAAAGCACAGGTGCAGGGAGCGGAGGCAAAAAACTTCCTGAAACCACATAAAGGAAAGGTGATGCACAAAATATTTTACAAAATTGTGAAAGATCAATCCTTGTCACGTGAATCAACGTTTGCTTTTCTTAAATCATCTGGACTCAAATCAGGAATGGAATTTTACTGTCGCGTATCAGGACGGTGTGATTTCCACTGAAGCAAACCGTAGAAGTATATTACGTCAAGAGGTTTCCAGCGATAGGTGCAGGGTGTGTCTTAAACTCCCTGAGCACCTATTGCATATACTATCAATTTGTCCCTTTCACGCAGGAACGACGTATTTGAACAGAGGCTGCGCTGCCTTAAAGAGTGCTCTACGATCATCTGTGTCGCTCGTATGGCGTCGGCCGCGACCCTACCCTGCCGAACGCTCCAAGGGAGATAGAATCTATTGTTGAGAACGAGGAATGCCGAATCTACTGGGACTACGATTCCCCGACAATAGTCCCTATCCAACACACGAGACCCGACATCGTGCTCCTCGAAAAACGTGCCCAAACTATGTTCGTGATCGAATTTTCGGCCCACGCGGACTACAACATCGAAGAAAAGGAAACCAAGAAGAAGGAGAGAGCCATACATCTGCTATAACAGAAGACCCCGATTACCATTCGCAAACCAAGAAATCTACTGCACCGACTAAATTGACTATTCGAATCCTCGAACATATTTCAACGTCATTAGGAAAAGATAGAAATTTATTCATTCAAGAAATTCAATACAACTTGTAACTGCTCTTTGCATCTAGCCAGCACTCGCCACAGCATATTTGTGGCACACATGTATAGCTTTGAGGTTACTAATCAGTGAAGGCGCCGCAGCTCAGAGAGCAACGATGATGAGAACAATTGATTCAACCAAATATCCTTGATGATGCCGCTGCAGGTGTCCTCTGAGATCTTTGTACCCCTCTTTTCCTTTGGTTTCCTTGCCTCTGATGTTGTACTTAGCCGAGGCCGAGAATCCGATCACGAACATAGTTTGGTCACGTTTGTTAAGGAGCACGATGCCGGGTCCTGTGTGTTGGACAGGGATTATAGCTGATGGGGGTAAATGAAATGATAATATTAGAATGAAATTCTGTAATTGTGTAAATACAGATTCTTCATTGCTTAAATCTTATTTTTCTATCCTTAAATCTTTAACCATATAAAAACGAATGTAAATAAAGGGATTCTCGTAAACGAGATAGTTTAACTCTCAAATAAAATAGATTAATTATAAAACAAACAGTTATTATTCTGACGAAAAATATGAAATTTCCAACAAAAGAAATGAATTTTCGAAGTACCAAAAACAATTTTGAGAAAATTTTGGAATTCCAACCGAAAAATTCTTTTTTGGCGAAAAGACAGATTATATACAAAACCGTTGATTTCGTCACCCTGTCAGTACAATTCCAAGCAATAGAGTTTCATTTTACCCCAAAAAAATTCTCGAAAAAAGAGACGAACCATCTACAAAACGATAAAATCTGAAACCCCCAAAAATATTTTCTGACAGAAAAAATGGAATTTTTAATAAATGAGTAAACTTTAAAACAAGAAAGAAAACAGTTTTCAGTAGAAAAAAATGCTAACCAAATTGCTGGATTTTAAAGCCGAAACAACTCATTTCTCACAAAACCAGATAAAGATGTTTTTTTCTTTTGTACCCGAAGTGGGGAATTCTGAACAAATTGTTTGATTTTCAGACAAATCGGATGAATCTGCGAAATAGTAGTTCTATTTTCAACGGATAGTTGGATTTCCTACCTCAGAGATGAATAATTGAAAGGATCAATTCATTCCGAGTAAAAAATTGAAATTTTTTATCGATAAGTTGAATTCTTAGGAAACAAAAGAAGCATTCAAAATCGGAAATTGTAATGATCGATATTTCAACAGGAGAAGATCGTGACTTTCATTAGAAACCAATTGATCCAATATTACCCAAAAAATGTTCAACAAGATAGTTGAAGTATAAATTCAGATGCAGAAATGTAATGTATTGCTACACTTTCAGTTAAAAAATCATTTCTAAACAAAAAGATTTTTCAATACAAGGAATTTCGCAGTATAATCGTATAACACGCATTAAATATAGATTTTTATTCTGATATTATCTGATTTAAATTTATTGGATTCGAATACATGAGATACGGTGTGTACAAGATTCTACTTCCTCTATCGTAAGATAACTGTTATCACGTTCTTCAAAATTATAGGTCTTTGATTGCATAAAAACTTATTCTTCTCCTTCTGAATTGCAAAACAACGGTGTTATAAATCTCAGGTATTTTTCAAGACGCTGGTATGAAAGAAGCAGAGTTTCGAAATACAAACAATTTAAAAAAAATGGGATAGCGACTGGTATATAAACCCTAAAAAAATTAGAACAATATGCATTAGTTTCACTTTATCAGAATTCTTCAAGTAGTAGTCATTTATTTGAAAAAGATGAAAACTGTGCTTGCTATTCTGGGTTTCATTTTGGTGGTGTTTTCCAATGCTATGGGTAAATATATGAAAAACACGACTTTGAACGCATTTTCGATTTTTAGAATTGAAAAATGTTTGGGGTGCTTGAATTTTTCTTTTACTTCATCGAACATTTGGATTCTACTTGGTCTGAATAATTTTCGGAGAAGCAAGAAAGAGCCCGTTCTGTCACGGATTAAAGCCGGGGACGCCGCTATACATTAGTGAAGCGTTCAACCGATTACGCCACCGGAGCCACAACAACAGAACGCTCCTTTTTTCTCTTTCCCACAGGACACAAATTTGGGTAGATTCAGGTAATTTTTTTGAAATAATATGTGGAAAAAAATGGATAAACCACACAAGAAAAGTAAAAAATGGACATTGTTTTTGTTGCTGCGAAACTTACTGCAAAAAATTACATTTTGAATCAGTACCGATAAGGATAATCAGTTATTTCTTTTCTCGCTGTGACGCAATAATACACTATTCTCTTTTCAAAAATAATCAACAAATCGCTGAATGTTATTCTTTCGAGAAGAAAGGAACGATTTGCTGTGACCCCAGTGGCGCACTTGGTTAAACCCTCTACTCATGTATTTTTCCGTCTAATCACACATGTGACATTGCGGTTAAGGGTCATTCTTTGATGTTTGACAATGGCACAATCAACCTTAGCGACAACGATATTAAATCGCAGAATGGAGCAAAGAAAAAAAGAGGTAAATGAAAAATTGGAAAAACACGAAGAAAATATTATGGAGATTGATAAACTTTTGTGAATAGACAACGTTACATGTACCAGTAAAGTATACACAAGCTATTGGTTAACGAAAAAAATAGGAACATTTCGCAAACTTTGTCCATTCAACCTTATCTCATTGAAATGAAAAACAATTTTATATAGGATCACTACAAAATTTGATCAAATAAGATAACACGCGCCTCGCTTTTGATATTCTGATTTCATCAAACATAATTTTTGGTTAAGGTTATACATGACGCAGCTTATCTACAAGTTTAACAACATTGCCTTCTCATTATTCACATAAAGTCAAAGCCAAAGAATCTTTCAAATTTTATGATTGATGCATTAGGAAAATTTTTTCTCAAATTTTTATGCAGAAGGCCCGGAAATTTATTCGCATCCACAAAAAAAATGATTGCAATTTCCTTTTTTTGGAAAAATATAAGGTGAATCGAGTTCGAAATTCACCATTTCTCTTCGCAATTACTAACGTTTTCAAGTTTTTGGCGCTACTTATGATTGTTTTGTGGTTTTGTTCAAATCAGATTGTTTCAAATGCATGAAATACTACTCGATACTGATGATGAGATGTTTATTTACATTGTTTAAACAATTTGTTATTGATAATAACAATGAACTTTTAGAATGAGGCTTCAAAATTGCGGTTTTTTTCTGAAATTTTCAAACTTTTTGTCCGCTTTTCATTTGGAGTGAGTAATAATTCAATTATTTTAGCAAAAAAAATTTTTTTACCGAATTGTAAATGTTTATAGCTATCTTCTTTTGAATAAATACTACGTAGTTGCGGTTTTCTCCTGAAACTTTTAACTCTCATCACTTTTCAATTAGTATGATGTAATAATTATCTCATGTTAAAAAATAATTATTCAAACAATTTTCTATCATTGCTGATAATATTTTCCTTGCTTAATGATAGAAACTGCCGGGTTTTCTGAGACTTTTTACTTTTTGCCCACTTTTCACTTGACGTAAGTTAATATAGAGGAAAGGCCCCTGAGGTTAAACATCCCTGAGGTTAACTGCGAATACAAGAATAAGCAGTCGCGGACAGCCGATAGGAACCAGTCGTGGGTGTGGTGAGCCC
>WSXT02121149.1:0-10941 GCA_011762715.2 Neuroterus valhalla | reverse complement strand
GCACATTCAATCGGTACCAGCACATTCAACGCACGGCTGGGGTACTTTTGACCCCATGTGGCATTTAAGGGTTAAATCAAGCATAAGAGTTTTCAACCAGATAATTGTTCGATAAAATGAGAAATGTTCAAGTGTATAACCTGAATTTTTAACCGCAAAGAAAAATTTTTGAAGAAGAATATTAACTTACGAAGAAATATATAATTCCCTACCATAAAATCCATTTTTCAAGAAAATATGTGAAGTTTGAACAAAATAAATGAATTTCCAATAGAAAAAGACAAATTTTCACTGAATTGTTGAATTTTGAACATTTCCCGCTAAAAATGAAACTGTTAAATTTCCAGTTAAAGAAATTGATTTTCAACCAAACTGGTGCATTTTCAGGTATAATGATGACTCTTCAACGGGAATAGACATATTTTAAGCAAAACGATGAATTTTTAACCGTAAAGATTAATTTTCTACAAGAAAGGCAAATTTTCCACGAAATACATCAATTCTAAAAGAAATTGCTTAATTTTCAAATTCAAAAATCAATGTTCAACCAAATACCTGATGTTTAAATGAGGAAAAGCAAATAAAACGCGGTAAATACATTTTTCTGAAAAAATTTAGACAATAATTCTTACTGTATGTTTGGGCTATCATCAATTCGATCATCAAATTTGAGTCAGTTTAAAATATCTTAAAGAGCAACAAATTTCCAGAACTTTTTTCTTATAATGAAAAAAATTTTAATTCTTCCTCTCATGAAGTCAAGATGTATTTAAATATTTTGAGAATCAGATTGAAGGAACGCAACATTCTTGGTCAAATGATAAGATATTATCTTTTTGATTCATAAAAAGAAAGCGGTCATTCCTCGTATTTTTTTGGTAAGATTTTGAATAATTTAGCTTGAGTCAAGTAAATTCCCGGTTTATTAGTTAACTTCTCGGTCATTTCGCCACCCTGTACTTAGATTAAAGATTTTTTGAATGAATTATTTTAGCATACTCAATATCACACTAAATTCCCACAGTGTAAAATTTTGATCCAAGTGTGGATGAAAGCATTGTTTGTTTAGATTACAATGCGAATAATAGCACGAAAAAGCAAAGCAGCTGTGCCAAACAATAGAGCAGCAGCGGTATATTCTACCCACCCCGGAAGCTAGGCCTACTATCTATTTTTTCAGTGTACCATCACATCTGAATAGGAGTCATTTAATTTTCCATTGTGCAACGATTTCATCCACTTTTGTGTCTAAAAAATTGGATACCCCAGGATTGATGCATTTCATTACTTTTCAAAAAAAGTCCAATCATTTCCGTAATGGGCTATTGAAGCACTTTGTTTACAAGCCATATCAATCTCTAGAACGAGTACTAAAATAATTTCTGAAGTGGTAAGCAGCTCTTTTGGATTGAAAAGTGGTACTCCAGGATTCTGTGTGAATTTAGATTTTCATTGATCAAAATAAATTTCTTTGCACTCCGAATACACTGATTTAACACTTCAAAATATATTAGTTTCTGATAATTATACGAGATTTGTGTTAAACCAAAGTTAGTATAGCGTGCTTGTTCGATTAGAACCACTGAATATAAACCGCAGTGGTAACTCCCGTCAATAGTCAGACGAAATAAACCATATCGAATCCTGATTGCCTGTTTGAACGTCACATACGATCGTGTTTTCACGGACGGTATTATCGAAAACACCACTAATCAGTGATCCGTTCAATTATACAATATAAACTTTTATATATATATATATATATATATATTTATTTATTTATTTGGAACTCATATTTGCTATTGATTCGTAGACATTGCCAATTTACGTCACATGTAATTAAAAACGGAAAAGAAGGTTCAACGAACTTCTTTCCGTGGGTAGCTCATTTTGAAATAGCTTAAATAGTAAATAAAAATAAAAATTAGGTTAGGAAGAGATGATAATTTAGAGATGTCATCGGTGTTTTTTCAACATGTGTTTGTGAATGGCGTGAAAATTATAGGAATTTAACTTGATTGCGCGAAATGTCGAAGTCGAACGATCCATTAATGTCAATGTGCGGCGCGATAAATAATGACTGCTTTCTCAAAGTACAGCAACGCCGTTCATCATAACTCAGTGCAACGATACCATGTAAATAAAGGACAAGAAACAGATTTGAGGTTATCCTTCAAGAATGAGCGTGTAAACTGGATATTCAGGAAACTAAAATCAACAATGATAATTGTTTATTGGAAAATTTCGGTCCGACAAAATTAGTACAGCGTTATTAATTGAAATAGAAGAAAAAATAAAAGAGTTATTCCGTAGAAGCCACTTTCGACACGAAAATTGTAGGAGTGATCAGGTGCAATGTTTCAGACTGACTTTATTTGAAACGAATATAATTGTTGCTGTTTTCCGGCCTTATGTGTGCTCACCTAGTAGGAAATGTATGGCTGGTCCAATATTGGGACAATACCGGGACAATGTTAGTCGAATGTTAGTGAAAGCTTCAGTTCCCTATACCCGTGTCAAGACCCGGCTTGCCAATATCGGCCTAATATAAAATTCTGCAGACTTGGCAAAATACGATCAACAATGAAATCGCGTGACCTCAACCATATTCAAATTAAATTCAACTAGATTGAAGATAAATTACTTGAAAAGATTACTTCAATTTTCAACCATAAAAGGGAATATTCAAACAAGAAGAATAATTTTCAAATCGAAACAATAATTTCCCAAGAAAAAATACAATGTTTTAATAAAATAGTCGAATTTAGAACTAAAAGAATAATCATTATTTCCAACTAAAAATGTAACAGTAACATTTTTAGTTTAAAAACCAATTTAAAACCAAGCATCAAATTTTTATACTAAAACAAAGAATCTTAAACTGAAGGAGTTGAGTTTTCAAACAGATAAATTAAATTTTACTGAAACAGATGAATCGTCAACGGGAATTTGAATATTCAAATTTTAAAATTGAAAAAATGGATGTTTAACTAAAGAAAAATAATTTTTAACTAAAACTATGGAATTTTCAATTGGAATTAGTTAAATTTTCAGCAAAAAAAAATTACTTATAATAGAAAAAAACTAACTTTCGGCAAATAAAAAAAAACCTTCCATACAAATTATTACATTTTTACACAAAATGATGGAGAATCAAATAAAATTATGTTTAACTGAATTATTTGAATTATGAACCAAAAAGACGAATTTTCGATTGAAATTATGAACCTTTAACAAGAATTGTTCAATTTCTGACAGAAAATGAATTTTTAACCAAAAAATACAAATTTTCAATAAATTGGTTGGAATTTGAACTATGAAAATGAAAGTTTTCAAATAAAAATGGAATAGTGACATTCTTCTCTTGAAGAATTAATTCCAAACCAAACATAAGAGTTTTCAACCTAATGAATGTTCGACTAATATGAAAAATGTTTGACTGTGTAACTTGAATAGTTGACCGTAAAGAAGAATTTTTGAAGACGAATATTAAATATTTGTCAAAGAGACTATTTCTCACCAAATTGACGAATTTTCAGGGATAATGATGAATGTTCAAAGTATTTTAAGCAAAAATATGAATTTTTAACGATGAAAATTAATTTTCTACAAAAAGGCAAATTTTCCACGAAGTACATAAATTCTCGAAGAAATAGTTTAATTTTCAAATTCAAAAAACCAATGTTCAACTAAATACTTGAATTTCCACCAAAAAAAGATGGATTGATTTCTAACAAAGTAGTTACAATTTCAACCAGAGATGAATTTTGAATCGAAATAGTGCAACTTTAACAAAAAAAATTCGATTGTCAGCAAACAAAATGGAATTTCAAATAATTAGTTTAATTTTTTAACTAAAAAAGGACAAAATTCCTCGCTGAGACTCCCTGCCCTGAAGAAAAATATAATAATTTTCTGAAATTTCCTATCCCAAGTCAGATAAATGAGGAAAAGCAAATAAAACGTGATAAGTAAATTTTTTTGAAAAAATGTAGGTCTGGTAATAATTCTTTCTGTCTGTTTGGGCTATCATTAATTCGATCATCAAATTTGAGTCAGCTAAACAAATATCACAAAGTAACAAATTTGCAAAACGTTTTCCTTTTAATGGAAAAAATACAAATTCTTCAGCTCATGACGTATGGATATATTTATATATTTTTAGAATCAGATTAAAGAAATGTTACATTCTTTGAATCAAATGATAGGATCTCTTTTTGATTCATGAAAAAAGCGGTCATTTCTCGTATTTTTTCGGTAGAATTTTTAATAGTCAAGGTTGAATTAAGTGAATTACCCAGTCAATAAAATTCCCGGTAAAGTCGCAAGCCTGATAATATTTATTATAAAATAATATTATATTAATATAATAAATATTATAATATTTATTATTTATTATATAATATTACCTGTGCATTTGAAATAAAGAAACCATATTTCCCTATTGCAGGAAATAATAGTGAATAAAGAATAATGATAACGAATTTAAAAATCAGACTAGGCGAAATTGATATTTATGGAATACTATGTTGCCCTGCAAGGGTAGACAGTGAACGATTTCAACAAGTGTAAAGTTGGCTGCCCAAACGAAGCAAGGGCTGGAATCACACGAGTTGGAATCGTTTCTTCTCAAAATGTAATTTAAACTTTTTTTCATAACAACCAACTACAAAGCCATCGGAAGTCGAATCTTTGATATGCAAGACGTTATGATAAACGTTTTTTGCATAAGCGATCTCAAACTGAATTTATTAAAAAATTTGGTGTGACTGACTAACGCTTAGCACGTGAGTCAAGGATTTCCTAATGCATAAAAATAAATTTTGTATACAATTTTTTAGTTTATGTCTGGTTTTTATGAAAGAGTGGAATATACTGCTGGTGACGACAGACAGCCTACACTTTTTTCGTAAAGCTCAGAAAACTTAAAAGAAAGTTCTTTCTTTTTGCCTTTCAGAATGAGCAGGAAGTGAGGCCTCCATTAATGTAATAAATAAATAGAAAATAGAATACCACCTTTCATGCTGGTATTTTGTCTAATTATATAAGAAATTTCCATAAAATGATAGTAACGGATCTTTGTTCGGATTCCTATTTGTCATAAATAATCAAATCAAGTGACAATCGATGGAGGGACTGCATAAGAAAGTCGCTGATTCGCAACGGTTGATGGTTTCGATAAGATATAACACGGAAATCAAGAACCGGATGGGTTCCTCCTTCTTTCCTATCGTCGCCTTTTTCCTTCTCTTTTTTTTCTACCCGTCACTTCAATGACTATCATGATATTTTGGGTCCCAACCGCAGGAATGATTACAAGAACCACTATGCCTGCTATTTCTGTGTCAGCGAATAACGTCCGCTCGTAATCCGTCTCGGTTTGCTGCGGATCGCTGAAGAACGCCCAACGTTTTATATCGATGCTTCCTCTAATCACCACGTAATAATTCATCGTCCAGAGTGTAATCAGTGGGATTAAAAGACCGTGCCGCGGAAAATATTGAGTTTGAAATCACTGTTAATCAGAAAACAATGTTTCCTATTTGCCGTTTTAAAGAGCAGGTCGGTGCTAAAGGATAAATGAGGACAAGGTCCGAAATGATAAATTGCACATTAAAATCACCGTTATTCTTTTTATTTCAATCTGAAAGATTATTATGCTATTCTGAATTCTTTAACCCATTATTTTCTCTATGAATGAAGAGTAGGAGCTGCTATTTGAAAAAAGAATTAAAAATGTGACTATTTTTTCACACACAATGCGAAACATTACATGAGAAATGCATATCTATACAAGTATTTCATTTTTCCTCTCATGATCAGAATTTCATCCAGAGACGAAATAAATATTGTTTATGAGAGCGTGAGTTCAACATTGTCTAATTTCACGTTTCAGGATTTACTGATTTTTTTTAACTCAATGACAAACGAATACTTTTGATTTATGTCACATAAATAAAAAATTTTTTATACGAATTTCTGTGGTAAGCTTGATCTCATTTACATAACATGATCTATTCCATAAATTTTCTATATTACAGTTTGACCACATTTCTATTATCGAGGTTGTTGCAGAAGGCAGTTTTTCTTTGACTTCAGGACATTTCCAATTTTCCCAGATCAACATTTGAAAAATTCCTAGAACAAATCTTCAATAAATTCGATTCAAAATTTGAGCCTTAATCATTTTCAAAGCATTGTATTGTTTCAAATACCGTAACTCAAATATAAACGAATTGAGAATTCACTGAATACAAATTTTCCATCATACGTATTATTTACATTCGAATTATTTTACAATTATATGCAGTCATAATTTCTATTATAATTAGGCTGAAGAATTGGCTTCGTAATTATATGTTTCAAAAACTTCATTTCCGAAAGAATTTTTTCACTGGAATAGAATCTGGGCTCTGTTTTGAACTTCAGCACACTAGCCACGCCCTCAATCTCGGCTGATTTCGGCCAATGACGTACGCAGAGAGCGAACAGTTTAACCAAGCGGGGAATTTCGCCAATGCGCATCAGTTCACGCAAAAATCACATAGAAATTGTGCAACAGCCCTTAATGTTTACGTTGAAGTACCTGCGATTATGGTCCAAGGTCGTTGATAGTCAAGTCCAAAACCGGACTACACGCGCGAGAGCAGTGTAATATAGTGTAATTGATATAAGTCATAATTTTTAGGTGCGACCTCAATCAACCTCATCGAAAAGGTAATTGATTCAACTAGAAAATAAATAATCAACTAGATATTTCTGATACATACAACCAGAACTTAAAGTAAAAGCAAATTCAACATTCTTTTCTGGCTAGGATAACCAGAATTCTGATTGGTTTAACCAGAATTCTTCATTAGTAGAATATAGTGAGAACAATAACTGGATAGAACGTGCGTAAGAACATTCTTCTCCAATCGTTTTCAATATTTATGGAACACAAACAACACATAAAAACGCCGATTACTTGGCGTTGTTTTGAGTTGCAGCAGTAATGAGACACCAGGCATGAGGATGCAGCTATGTTGATGGTACACTTTCATACTTGAAATAATCGTCTTGATCATCATAATCATCTTAAAATAGAGATTTAACTACTATATGTTCCTCTTCAAAGTCTATGTTATGCATAGATTTATAAAAATATTATTTGGTTCGCAACTTGGAGAAATATAAATATCTCGAACTTTCAAAGGAAATCATATGTTTTCAAGAATCTGAGCAAAGTACGCTCAAGTTTTTTGGCCCGCAATCCTGGGAAACAGAAAAATTTGCAATGCAAATATTGTATTTTCAAATATCGTAAATTTAATGCATGGGGGAGGGGAAGAAAAGGAAAATTTTCGAGTATACGGGAAAAGACGGTAATTTCCAAAGAAGGAAAATGGAAACCCAGGAAAAAACGCGAAGAATATGCTGGCTTTGATTGTTCCGCATAATTCGTAGTATTGCATAAAAGTCATAGAATTTCTTCACGCTTTGAGAGTTTCCAATAAAACTGTTATCACGCTCGAGATACGAGTTAAACGTACGTCCAGTCTTCGAAAAATGAACCTACAAACGCGAATCTTCACGGCGCCATGACACACTCAGAAAAATTGTTGCTTGTTTCAAACAAATATTTGTTTGACCCTTTATCAAAAAAAGAATTTGTTCGATTCAAACAAAAATTTTTCTGAGTGCACAAGCGGATCAGACGGTACTAATACATCGGTACAGTGGAACTTCATGAAAAAAGTGTACGTCGTAACTTCTGCTATGGACAATTTACCACCGCCCATTCGTTACTTTTAATCGAGCCACTCGGCCGTCCTCGCTGATTGAGAATGCCGTTGAAAAGTTTTGCATTTAAAGTCACAGATACAATTTTTCATTTCAAGGTCTATCTCGTTATTCATTTCGAGATTTATATTCATACGATTACAAATCGAAAATTATTCTACAAATATCTCTGGTTATTCCAGATGTCAGGGACCATATGAACATTTGGACGTTACAGCTTGCCGTGAATTTTAAGAAGGAGACAATTGAATATTAGAAAATTACTAATGCACGTATCATAATTTGAACCAAAAAGTCCTTTTTCAAAGAATCTGCAAATTTGATTATCCGATCCGTGATTTATAATTGAGAGCATAAATAATAGCCTCCTGGGGAACTATATGCAATATGCATAACACCCGCGGCTCATAAAATGAGAAACAGTGCAATTTGATCCGATTGTTTTTCATTAATTACTCCATTTGCTTTTTTTCTTCTTCAATCAACACCTCATCGATGATTTGTTGTACTTATTTTAGATGATTTTACATCTTTTTGGTGCAAACAAGGTTTTGATTTCATAATCCTCAGTTATTGATTATATCATTGATCATTAAATTATTTAGCATATGAAGACAAGTGATTGCTTCAATCTAGTGTTATCCCGTTACAATGAATGCGTACCGTTTTAGCTTGCTGACTCTAGATTGAAAAATGATACGTGCTAGAGAACTTAAATGATGCACAGCTGGGTTCTGTTTTAACATAACTCCAAACTTTATGCCGTTCATGCTCAGAAGAAATAAGAAAAAAAACTGTCTTGATACTTGATTCTCACTTCGATTCTATTCAAATCTCAAAAAGAAATATTAGAATGTTGTTCATCATGCATCAAATTGAGGGGAGACTACTTTTTTAGGGTACTGTTTGAATACCAAAAAGCAGCCTTATCATGATCCTTTTTTTCTTAGAGTGCTCTCAGGAATCAATCAGAATAAGCTACTTTCGCCGGAATCTTTTATAGAACCAACAAGTCAAGTTTTTTTTTTTTTTTTTTTTTTTTTTTTTTTTCATAAACTATGTTGGAAAGGTACTTTATTTCTAATCTCACGCTATAGTTAGGGTGAGCGGTCATACAGACTCTGACACGTACATGGTCGGTCCACTCATTAGGTTTTTACATCTTACTTCTTCTCTTTTCTCCTTCCGTTCGAGGCACATTGACGAAACCATCACACGGCAAGAAAGCACGCTCTTCACCTTCCCTATGAAACCGTTATCACTTCCATAATAATTACTAAATATTATCAAGACAATATTGGTGATGGTCCAAGACCGAAACTACTTTCCGAAATTTTAATGCGCTAAATTCTCAGACAAGGAGAAAAGATATTAAACGGTTATGGAAAATTAAGGCCATTGAGGAGGAAAGTCACAGTTTCTCGCAGGAAAGCGCAGGGAAGTAGGCGTGAAGGTCTGAAAGTGAAAATTTTTTTATGAATGGAAATAATTTTGCCTCGGTGCGTCAGAGGTGGAATTTCTCTACCTCATTGTTGTGCACCTCCAAAGAACGCTTGCACTTTTGCCTTAATATGCTGCCTTTACTAAGAACAATGCAAAGTTATAACTGAAAAGTATCCAAATTATGAGTTCAGTGTACTATCTTGGTTGTTAGTACTCCAGTTCGAATTGTATATGTTTAGGCAATAGAAAGAGACCGTAAAATCGGGAAAAAAATGATCGATTTTCATGGTTTACCCAACAATTTATACGCGTGCGCTATAAGACCAACCAGAGTGTGACTTGCATTCCAAACTTATGCCGAACCCTTCCGCTTTGTACTACTAAAGGTAATCTTTGCGTTTGAGCAAAAAATATCAGGTAAACTGCTCAGAAATGTGGAACTTCAGTTTATATCTTTATAACAGTACACGTCATGAAAAGTAAGTCACGCAATCATATTAAATTTGGAGCATCTTATTTTAGTGTACAAAACTTCACTAGGAACGAAAATATGTTTGCCCCCAAGTGGAAAATACAGTATTGTGCCAATGCATACAACACACGCAGTGCCGTGCCCGTTATTAAGAAGGCGTTATGCCAGTACCGAAACTCAGTACCACGCCAAGCGTTGGGAAGTTACTGGTTTTATATCGGGCGAAGTACTGATCAAGTATACCGTTTAAGTACCGACTGCAATGCTCTCCCGTGTCTCATCTTCCAGCACTATGCCAAGCGTTGGCTCGGTACAGATTCGATACTGGCAGAATAAAAACTTCGATTATCGATTATCTACCAGATACAGTATTATGCCGTGTGTCGGCTTGGTGCAGGCTCAGGAATGGCAGATTACTAACTTCTATTACCGGCTATCTAACGGCCACATCATTATGCCATGCGTTGGCTCGGTACAGGCTCAGTACTGGCAGAGCGCAAACTTCTATTGCAGATTATCTATCAGCAGCAGCATTATGTTATGCGTTGGCTCGGTACAGATTCGATCCTGGCAGAGTACGAACATTGATTTTCAGTTATCTACCGGCTACAGGATTATGCCGTGTGTTGAATCGTTACTGGCTCAGTAATGGCAGAGTACAAACTTCCATTGCCGGTTATCTACCGGCTATCCACTACATCATATATCCCAAGTGGAAAAGTCAGACATATGCCAGTCCTCACGAATGGCATAGTACAGCGCCACTTGTAGAAGCGGAGAAATCCCAGTACTGCATGCTGGTATTACGCCAAGTATCGGCCCAGTGCTTGTGTAACACTGGCGCGGTACTAAACCTGAATGCTGGCCAGCATCCGACTTAGTATTCCTCCCGTGGGTTGACGTGGTACTGGCTTAGTACCAAATCAGTACCGGTTCCCAGTGTTGGTCGGGATCCAACTTAGTATTTCTCCCGTGAGTTGGCGTGGTACTGGCTTAGTACCAATTTAGTACCGGTTTTCGAGTGGTAATGGCTTAGTACCAAACAAGCATCGAGTTCCAGTGCTGGCCAGAAACCGAGTCAAGAATTCTGCCATGGTTTGGAAAAGTACTGGCTCTCTACTTAACCAGTACCGAGCCAAGTGCTGGCCTGAATACGGCTTAGGAGTTTTGCCCAGGGTTGGCGCATCTCAGTATACAGAGTGGAATTCCAATAATTTTGAGAATCTCTATTTTTGAAAATTAAT
>WSXT02121138.1:0-10941 GCA_011762715.2 Neuroterus valhalla | reverse complement strand
GTAAAATGAATAGGTTTTTAGCGCATCGTGTTCAAAAAAAAAAAAAAGAAAAATTCCTGGTAAGTTCTCAGTCTGTTTTTGAAATGTGTTATGTAATGGAAAACGATTCAAAGTATTTGAAGGCTAATGTTTGGAAAATAGAAACCCGTCCGGTTTTTGAATTTGCTCTCATAACCCGGCCGGGTTATCTGATTCTCTCAAAAGAACAGATGGTCCGTAGTTTGTTCCAAGGAGATGTACGTTTCCATTATCAGCCCGGAAAAGGTGTTGGTTTGAAGTTTCTTCAAATAAGATGTTGTTTTCACATCTGTTCTAGGAAGGTGTTGGCTCATAGCTTGTTCAAGAATGGCGTCCGTTCACTGAAGTATTTCATTTTCGGAATTTTTCAGTAGTACCACTGACGCGTAGGATTTAAATTTTTTAGTGCAAAAGATCCTTATTTGATCCAAAATTCCAATTCATTCTACGTGCATAATTATATAAAATTGAGATTTAACAACACTACTGTTCATTACTTCAAAATTTCAGGACTTGAATATTCCAGCAAACAAACGCCTTTTTTGAAACAGCTTTGAACCAACTGCGTTTTTGAGTAGGCTCGGAACGAACATCTCTATGGATTGACATACGAACCATTCCTTCTACTAGCAGATTAAAAAAAAAAACCTCATTCCACTCAGGCGTCATTATGCTTTTGATGGGTGCTTTCTGCAGCATTTGTGGCGCAGTTCAAATAAGGGTACATTTTTATCTCATCACAATTTCCTGATAAGAGATATCTTTTGCATATGCAGACATTCTTCTTGAAGCGGAACTTCTTCACGTACATTTTGAAATGTCAAAACAGTGACGCTCAGCATCGAAACAGTGACGCGCCGAATATAACACTTTCCCATCCACTATCCCTCAGCTCACACTACGCAGTGGGCAAAGTATGTACGTCGTGCATTAGTATTAGTAAAATCACTTGAAGCCGGCACCAAATTTTCCGATACACATATTCAAAAACTCTTGTGATTTTATAAAAAATGAATTAAGCATGCGAAATGAAAGTGAAATTTCTGGAGTGAAGAAGAATGAAGCAAGGTTCTCCATTGGTGTATTGTCTTAAATTGATGCAAATTTATCATATTTAAGGAACAATTTCTAGTTCCTTGAAGGAGCAACGCACTTTTCTCATCAGATGCAGGGAAGAAGCCCTAATTCTAGCACATATTCAACATCAAACCAGTAGATGGAAACTACATATTTTGAATTGCAAATCATATCCGAGATTTCAAAGACAAAGGTGAACTTTCATAGAAAATGCTTAAATTTTGAAATGTATAACTTAGTTCGAAATATCAATCATAATGGTTATGTAATCATTTGAAATACCGTCTATTGAATATTTTGAACGACAATTCGATTTCAATTTTTTTTTAACTCACAAGATTCTACTCTCAACAAATTAAGGGGGGAGTAGGGTCAAAGAATCGTTTTTTTCTTGTTGCATTTCCTTATGGTAAAACATTTCAAGAATATTGTGTTGAAATTTCAAGTTAATCGGAGCAACACTCTCAAAGTTATACACCTTCTGGAAACACGAGGACAGTGTTCGTATCACCAGGGCTGATAGAGAAGCAAAACAAGAAAGCGAACAAGCCAGGATTCAACGTAGACTTGGAAGAAAAGAAGTTGAAGATAACAACATTGATATGAGAGATTCCTTTAATGAAGCTGGAATCGATGATTCAGTGCAATTGAAAAAAATTATTATTTTTTGACTTTTTTACAGTTCAAAACTTTGAACGCCTCTTTCTCAAAATGAGGGTTTCAACGTCGGTGTTCAATCCACCGAAAAAACTACTGGACCGATCATTTTCAAATTTTGTAGAAACTTTCTGCATAAAAATTGGCAGGGTCCAGAGGTCTTTTTTTCAGTTTTCCGACATCAAGGGCGTTTTTAGCTTACACAATAGCTAAATTTTCTGTCCATAATCACAATTTTGGACCCAAACGCCCAGAAAAACTTAGTAAATTAAAAAATCCATAATTGGACGATGTTGGACTCAAGAAAAACTAATATTTCGACGGAAAATTCTTACTCATTTGTCTCTCAGTGTCGTCAAATAAGAGAAGTCATCGTAAATCTGCTGCCACCCCCATAAGATATGGAAAAAGGAACAAATGTATTGAAAAGTTTGATTCATTGAAAATGAGACATTTAAAGTCACACAATAACTTTACAGATTTCAGATCGAAAAAATTTTTGAAAAATTCCTCTAATCTACGAATCCCAAATAAGGTTGCAGAAACCCTAGCATTAGGCAATAAACATTATATTCCTTTCAATGTCAACAGAATTCCGATGAATAACATGATTCCTCATATCGAAAATCGCATTAAAAATGTAGAGGATGACAAGCTTAAATATAATATTAGAAAAACAACAACTCAATTAACTTCGAACCACAATCTATTAAATAAATATAATAACAAATGTAAAATAATCGAACCTCTAGAAAAACTCCCATCCTAACACAAAGAATTAGTTATATCAAAAGCTGACAAAGGGAACATAACCGCTGCAACAGATCGTACTGATTATATAACAACCATTGAAAATATTTAAAAAAATGATATTTTGTACAAAAATATCAAAACTTGTCTCATTCAAACTTTAGGAAATAGATGCAATGATATTGCTATTGTATGGGAAAGAAAAGATTCATAAATGGAAACACAGAATACAAATTACAAACTCACTATGGTACAGAAGACTTCCGTTTATCTGAACCGCTACGCGACGTAAACATTCGTTTAGCTGAACTCGGGAGGAATGCCTACCACTGTCTCCTTCCGGAGGGGTGTTTCTAGAAATGACTTTTAATTGATTGCTACCGTCATTCTAATTGGTTGCTACCGTCAGTTCCTTCCTTCTGGGGGTAGAGGGGGGCCGCTCGAGTTCAGCTAAGCGAGCGTGGAAGCATTCAGGTAAATGGAAGTTCAGCTAAATGAGGGTTCAGCTAAACGGGAGTCTTCTGTATACTTTCAAAAGCATACATTCTTCCAAAAGTTCACCAAACAAATTAAAAATGCCGATTGATTGCGTCAGAAGTTGGGTCTCCTACTTACAATTTAGCAAAATGCATCTTGAATTGTTTGAAACCAATCTCAGGTAAAAATCAAGCGTTTGTGTGGAATAGTTGAGATCTAAGAGAAAGTCCCAAAAATATCGACATTCCTGTCCCATACACTATAGTTTCATTAGATATAGTATCAACGTATGATAGCATTCTAATAGACCGAGCACTAGATTGTATTGAAGAAAAATTAAACACAAACCTCAACCTAATTTAAATCGCTTAAAAATGAATTTTTCATCGCTACAAAACCGTTTTAAACAACACCGTTTATTCGTTCACCAAAAAGTTTCACAAACGAGGCTCAGGTTGCCCAATGGTTTCGCTCCTATTCTTTACAAACGATATGTCGATGATATCTTGGCTACTGTTCCATCTAATAAAACTGATGAGTTCATGAACACCTTCAACAGCATTGAAGATTCGACCCAATTCGCTATGACAAATGAAAATAATAATTCTATTTCTTATCTCGACATAATTATTATTAGAACTCCTAAAGGAAACCTAATTAGCATTTGTACAAGAAAACTTGATGGTCCGGACGTTATTTGAACTATTATTATCACCATCTATTTATTATTCTTAAGGTAAGTAATATTCCATTCCAAAAAGAAAACCTAGATCAATGAAGAATAACATTAGTACAAAATAATTACTTCGATTAGGAAAGAATATCGTCAAAGAAAGAATGGACGGAATTTATAATAGTTCTTCCAAAAATAAAAAATGGATTGAAACTTACAAGAAAACTGACCTCCAAGTCTTCTTACCATCTGGTAAGGGTCTTTCTGAACGTCTTAGATATTCTCTCAAAAAATACAATATTAATGTTTATTTCACAAACAACAATAGTCAGAATCAATTCTCTTTTTTTAAGAACAAAGATATGAGCAGCGAAGAAAACTTATCTGGAATTGTGTATTTGATAAAGTGTAAAAGTTGCAACAAATTTCATATTGGTGAAACTGGTAGAAGACTTAAAACTCTCGTCAGCGAACATAAACGTGATTGTGAATTAGAAGAACAAGAATACTGGCTTATCACAACATGCGTGGCAATGTGACCATCATTTTGATTTTGAACTTAGAAATAATAAAATTTTAGGTCGAAAAAGTAATACTCAAAAAAGACAATCATTAAATCTATTTTTATAAATAAATACAACAAAGTTTTCATCAATTTAAAAACCAAGATATTGAATATTAATAAAATTCATCGAAGCATCTGATGAATGTAAGTCCATACATCTCAGACAATGTATTCGTTAATTTTAAATTTCATCGGTTTGGCGCGCTTCCTCATTTGGTGTTTGCACATCAATATCCGCCTTCTTAACTTCTTATCGTAAAACGACAGTACCTCTTATGCAGAGATGTCCAACGCGTGATCAACGGTATAGATATCTGTCAATCGTCAATCCCCTTTGTTGCTCCCTTTGATGCGTTCATGCGGTGAGCGGGATGTGGAACGGGGTCCTCGGCGACCAGGCTGTGTGAACATTGCGCGCAACTAGGCTTGGTCAGGCATAGTCAGACGAAGCCCGTGGTAAAACGAGAAGCGAATCCTCGATGAAGCACTCGGAGAAGGGGAAGAGAGGAGAAGCGCGACAACCTTGTGTTAGACACCACTGCTCTAATGGATTCGTTAGTCCATGTTATTGTCCTTTTAAAACAGCATTAATCAATTATATTTACCACTAACCACACGGAATAGGAACTAATGTCTGTACGCTATAAAAAAACATGTCCATATTTTCTAATTCTTCCTTATCACAGGCAACGAGTTTCGTAGAATTTTTACTTATAATTTGAACTTCAAATTCTAGGCGAGTTTATAATTTTACATATTTTTAATTTGACTTGGGTTATTTACTACCTTAAAGGATACCTGCAATAGGTCGAAACGTACGTAGGCCTTTGGAAAATTGACAAATAAATTTGATTCTGACACCTGAATCTATCTTCTCATTATTGGAACGTATGACCAAACAGATTTCAAAATAAATTTCATGAAAAATCTTTAGTTCTATTAACTCGTTTCATATGGGAATAGATTGCAAGTGCCAAGTGGACACAAACATCATCAGATGCTCTTAAGATATCAAAGGGAGATCTTAATTTCGACCAAATGACATTTTTGAAGCGTGCAATGTCCTTGAAACGTTTTATACCCTTTCTCCTTTCGGCTCTCCTTTATCCTGATGTCGTGGTCAGCCGGAGCCGGATATTCGATCATGAACATAGTTCGTTTCTGTATGTCAAGGAACACGATGTCAGGTCTCCTGTGTCAGGATTGGACCATTCCAGAAACGTGCAATGTTCTCGAAGCATTTTCGAGATATTATCAGTTGTAAGAACATTGTTTGTCCTGACTTGGGACGTTTTTTGGAATATTTTGAAGACGTCTATCGACGAATACGTCAAAACAACATTTTTGAGACGTACTATTTACGCACTTGAATTTCCTGCCCACTGGATGAACATGAAATCTAGTAGAGATTGTGCCACAAATCTGGCTTGCAAACCGTGTGTTGGATATTCTTGACTCATAACTCAAACCTGATTTGCCAACTACGTGTCAAGTGTACAAGCGAGAATCTGTTTTAGCTTACAACCAGGTAATAAGTGAACGTGGCATACTCGCCGGTAGCAGGAGCAAGGATCTAACTTCTCCGGAACTTGCCGGAAGTTACGTACTCACAGTGCCGTCATGTTTCTCCCACTTATTACGTTTTCCGCGCATCCGGTAACACCTCCGTCTTCACATAGACCACTGGCTCCGAAGTCAAATGCTCCGAAACTAAAATATTTAACTTTCGTGATTTCCAGTACATATAGTATGCTTGCTCATGTATTTTCTCAAACGTGACATGCTCAAACTAGCCCAGAAATATCACTTGCGTAGATATTCAAATCGCCTAACTAATAAAATTTGATGATAATTAATTTTATAGAAGATTATTTTAGAATGCAGTCGAATTATATTCGAAGAGAGCTTTCGAAGCAATTCAAATATATGGCATGAGTCAGTATCATCATCTGAGCCGGGTGACCAGAATAATATTTCCGTGAACACTTATGTTTGCGTGCACATGTTTTTAATATTGAAAAAAAAATGAAATATTTATAATAAAAGTTTGACTTTCTGAGCTAATTTCGAGATCCTCAAGAATACATTCTTAATCACTTCATTATTTATTTTCTACGTGTTTTCAAAATATGCTTCAGGCATGTGTGGACATCTCTCAAAACTATTTTTTGGGTACATGATATTTGTTAACTCTGAGTTATGATAATTTAAACATTATATTTTATGAATGCTAGTAACTTAATGGAATTTATTCATTGAATTTTTGAAAATTGGAAAAAGAATTTTGTCAAAAGTATTTTTAACAGAAAAAACAATTCGAATGTTTTTTTTTTTATTGGAGATTCTAAGAAGAACTTCATCGAATCCTTTGATACATGGCAAAACTATGATTTTGTTTTGTTCTTTAAAGTTTTCTATTCACTCATTTGAGTTTTTCATTTCAATAATAGTTTTTCTTCCAATAATAGACGTTTTCTGAATTTCACGTCGCACCACCCAATGTATAGTAAAATTTGTGTTTTTTATGGTCTTTTAGATAGAGCTTTCATACTATCTGATACAATATATCATGAAGAAAATTTGAATATTGTGAAAAATGCCCTACTGAAAATGGATATCCATTAGATTTGTTAAAAATGAAGATTGATGAACGTTATAAATCTATTACTGAAATGAGAAGCTCAAATAAACAAAACGAAAAGTTCGAATTGAAAAATCGTTTTCAAATGATGAAAAAATTTCATTCAACATGAAACAACACAATTTTCCTCCTCTTCTACAAGTTCATCATCATCCCGAAAGAACGATTGAATATAGTTTATTTGAATATAACTTTTTGCTCAAGATTCATGTATTAAACAACAAAATCATCTCAACAGACTGCAATACATCTAGGTGACTACAAAATAATTCCTCAAAAATTCGAAAAAAAGTTATCAAAAATCACGAATATCAGGAGTAAAAACAATACAAACTCCAAACTACTAGTGCAGTGATGAAAACGACATGCATAACCCTTACAGCATACGTCCGAAAAGAAAAATAAATTCTCCTCCTGAAGGAACACTTACATTTCCATCTCAAAAATTTTGTGAGTATAATTATTGTAAATAGTTGTCGAAAATATCTACGCTTACGTGCCGGCTAAACGTGCTGCGAGGCACAACACAACATAAAGAATAATTCGTATAATTCTTTATCGTAGATACTCGATGCTGATCAAATGTACAAAAATGCTTTTTCTGAAATTAGACTATCCATTTATTTATGCTTTATCTTTCAGTGGAAATCTGAAGGTTTACTGACGCGCAAACATGACCGCTGACTGCTTGTGCACTTTGAATTCATGAATTGCTTTCGACTGAAAAATCTTTTTTCGCTTTGCTGCACGACATTCTCTGTGGTGCAGAATGCAATTTATACAATTTATCAGAGGTAGAAATTCATTCTAATTTCAATTTTGTTTGGATTGTTTGACATTCTGTAATTGTTACTTTTCCAACGTTAAATATGATCATTTGTCTCTCAGTTTCGAGTTCTTTATTCAGTTTTTCAAAATTTACAAAAGTTTCGATCGAATCATTTTTCCTTCTTATTTTTTTCCTGGCTTACGAAGACTGGAGGATAACAAAATGCATGGAATTCTTGATACTCTCGCATGAGAGACGCCGAGGGCTGATAATAATGGTGAAGTTTGAAACTAGCAGTATCCGGCGTGAATCCAATCAAACTAGCCTTGAGCTTCGGAAATTTGAGAGATTCTTTTAATCAATGTCAAGAAAGTTTTATCAAATGCTAAGTTTTACAGTTTATTTAGAAAATTTATTTGAGAAAATAAATCAAGAGTGTGAAATATAAGTTTCAGGGCGGTCCCAAAATAACTCCTGTGAAAGAT
Source organism: Neuroterus valhalla (assembly GCA_011762715.2). Classification (NCBI taxonomy): domain Eukaryota; kingdom Metazoa; phylum Arthropoda; class Insecta; order Hymenoptera; family Cynipidae; genus Neuroterus; species Neuroterus valhalla. Next base: position 2,829 of record WSXT02121138.1, on the reverse strand, counting down.
GAGTTTAAAAAAAATTTCTTTGGTCTACGCAATGTTATTATATGCTGAAATATTGTTTTAGCAAGTTTCGGTCAGACAAGGGCTAGAAAGTCAAGTCCTTTTTCTGAATTTTTCAACTTATTTTTAATGTTTCAGTTGAAGCGAAGTAATAATCGATTAAAATTACCAAAAATAGTTGTTCAAAAAAATTGTAAATGTTTATAGCTGTCTTCTTCTAGATTAATACTACATAGTTGCGGGTTTTCTCTGAAATTTTAAACTTTTTATCACTTTTCCATTATATTAAAGTATTAATTTATTCATGTTAGAAAAATAATTGCTTGAACAACTTATAATCATTGTTCATAATATTTTCTTTGCTTAATGACATAAACTTGCCTCTTAGAATAGTGCTGGAGAATTGCGGTTTTTTCTGAAACTCAACTTTGCTTTACCTTTTTAGTTACGAACAAATAATAAATAAACATTAGAGAGAATCATATTTTGAATATTATTGTATTGTTTCAATTTGATTAACTATGCAAGAAAAATTACTATTTTCTGTAGGAACACGATGTATATTATAGACATTTTATAGTTTTTGTAATGGCCTCAATACAAATGATCAAAATTGGTTCCAAAAATTACTAACTGATCTAGCATGAGACATCAAGCCATGGATCGAGCGCAGCCGAGCATATCCGACGTGTCTCGATCTCCGATCAAGGAATTTCTATGTTTTTGGTTTCAAACGTGTTTGTGCTCGTGGCTCGATTTTGTGTCACATGGTGTTTTCAGTTTTCGGTATTTCTCGGCTTTGTGCTTTATGTAAGTTTCTCAATTTATAAGAGTAATTGGAACCAATGAACTTTCTATCATTTAGGTAATATGGATGTTTTCATTCCCACTTTTCATAATGTTCTGTGTATAAATGGAACACCGCCCGACTGCTGCTCCGAAGACGCGCGTTCGATTCCTGCCAGCTTCGTTTTCTACTAACCCGATTTTTCTGTTTCAGCTTATATTTTATAATATCATATGTTTCGAGAATACGCAAATAAATAATTTCAAACGTTGGCCATTCCGAATTCAAATTAATATGAAATAATGTTTATGTATAATACTGTATAGTTTATATATTCGGTTTCGAGTTCAATAGCATATGTGAGTTTCTTTTTTTTTCTATTCGGGCTGTGGCGAATTTTGCTAACTAGTTAGTAATTTGGTGCGCAAGGTCACTGCGCATCATTTTACTACAGTTTGTAAATACTGTTATCTTCTGCAGTTAATAATACAACAAATTTACTATTTTCCCCTATCAAAAGCAGTAAATGTTTGTAGTACGGACTTGCAGATATACTACATGCTTTGTGTCCCTCATTGCAAAGTTCAGATAGTCAAATCTAGGGTGATTTTTTACAAAAAATACTAACCGAGGTTTCTCAGTGTAGCGGCTGACCAGCACATGACTAGCGGCTGACCAGACGGCCTGGCCTGGGGCTAATTAGTAGAAACGTTACAATTCTGGTCCGGCCCAGGCCAAACCGTCAGGTCCGCGACAAGACTGGAAACCAGACGGTCTGGTCTGGGCCAGGTCAGAGCCAGGGCATTTTCCCACACGGGAGCGATTTCCTGATACCAATAGTAATTCAAGACGGAAAACTCTAATATAACATAATATGACATACCATAAGTTGAGAACAAATTGTTTGAGATTGCAAATCTTTTTTCAAACCTCATGTTTTTTTTTCAAATCACTGCGTTATCCATATACGCTATGACTTTTCACCAAATGTACCTATTTTTGTTAGAAAATCCCAACAAAACAAAAAATTATTATTGCAGTCACTATACGATAATCTGTATTATTTGTGGATCTGACGAATGTCATTTCTTATATTCAAAGAACGATTTTTTGATGATAAGCACAATTATAATCCGAAATCGTTGAAAATGGTTCAATTCATCTGTGATTTTCGATTAATGAAATAAAAACTATTAAGATCCTGTGGAACCTATTCTTCGTCTGAGATGACCAAAAACTCAAAATCTTTGAAAATTATGTTCCTTTAAAACGTTCTATGACTTTTCTTCAATTTTTCTAAAACTGTTCAAGAAGAGGAAACCTTGTTCGAACTATGATGCCTCTGGTTCTGTGAAATCATTTTTTTTTCCACGAATACGAACTTCTGATAAAAAACACCGGTAATACTCAAAAGTGTTGGAAGATTCTAAATCCTGTTGAAAGTATTATTCTTTTCGACACAAAATACAGATTATTGGTGTAAAACGCGAACAAAACCTGAAATTAAATACTAATTTTTGTTACAAAATGCTCACGTGACTCAAAATTCCTAAAAAATTATAAATCTTCAATATATCTAATGACTTCTGTTCAAAACCAGAACTTCCGTACAAAATGTTAACATAACTTGGAACGGTTCAGCGATTCGCAAATTTTTCTCAAATTCTAACTGTTATGGTCCTGAAATAATTATGTTTTATGCAAACGCTGAAGATTGTTAAAATATGTCGATCTCCTTTGAAATGGCTGGAATCTAATTAAAAAAAAAAATTAGGGTAAAAATTTCAGGCGGAAAACAATGAAATAATCCGAAAGAATTGTTAAAAAATGATAAACATTCCAAATTTTTAATAAACTTATTTCAAAAAACGGATTTCTTATAAAAATGAAGATATAGCCTGTTTCTATCCGACATTTGCAAATCCTATTTGGAATATTATCTTTTTGGTCTTTAATACTCATTCTTGTATTTAAACGCTAGCATAACCTTAGGTTGTGAAAATAATTGAATCTTCTATAAAACACTTCAAAACTAATTTAAAAGT
>WSXT02121127.1:0-10941 GCA_011762715.2 Neuroterus valhalla | reverse complement strand
ACGGGTACCGTACCGGGACCCGTACGGAAACCGTACAGTTTCTGTACGGAATCCGTACGTATATTTTTGGCGGGGATCCTTTTTGGTTCGAAATACTACTTTTTGTTGGAGAGTTTTATGAATTGGGAGAAACAACTTCATTGTCAAAAATGCAATTGCTCTTCTAAAAATTTAACTGCCTATTTGAAAGCTGCGCTTATTTGCTAGAACTCAGTTTTCTAAATGAAGATTTATTAATTCAGTTGAAAATTTATCTATCCAACTGAATATTGAAATATTTTTAATGAAAAATTTAATCTTTTTTTATTTAAATACAAAGTTTTTAATTCGCTGTTATCAATTCGTTTATTTGTATTCAAACTTGGCGTTTTCAATCAGAAATTTTACTATTATTTTTTTTTTGTGACAATTTATATTTTTCAGTTGATGTTTCATGTATTTTGTTGAATATTTTTCTGTTTGAACAGAAATTCTTCTTCTTGGTTGAAAATTGTTTTTTCTCTGTGGAAAATCAACTTTGCTGCTGAGTATTCAATTCTTTTCCAAAAACTCCATCTTTTTCGCTCACAATTGCAACTGTTTTGCGGAAAATTAATCTTTTCGATCGAAGATCCAACTATTTGGTTCCGAACCACCAAGAGCAACAGCTACTTAATACTTAGAGAACTTCAAGCACTCTAGAGGTACCAGGCTCACGACTCTCCGTGGCCCGCCAAAGCTCTTCCAGAGTGCGAGGCGGGAATCGAACCCACAGCCATACAGCGTGGGTCCAAAGCTCATGCCTTAGCCCCCACGACCAACTGGCTACCCTAAATGCTCTCTACTCAATTTTTGACAACTCAATTTTCAGTTAGAAATTCATCTCTTCTAGTCAAACATCTAACTCATTTTTTTTAAATTATTGTAGGTAAATAAATATGTCCTTTCAGTCGAAGTTGAAATTTTCAGTTCGGAAATCATTTGTTTTTTTGTGAAATATATAAATATCATGTTTTGCTTGGGAATTTTTTTTTCCTCGTTGAAATTTATTCTTTTTTGGTTGAGTTCAAGTTTTTTGCATTCTAAATTTAAATTGTTTTTGGTTGAAAGTTGAATTATCCCGGAAACAAAATTTTTATTCTGCCAAAGATTTATTATTTCAGATGATTATTTAGGCATTCGCAGATTAGAATGATAAGAAATTAACGGTTAAGTGGTTATGGATAATAAGTAATAATAATAATAATAAATCTTAATTACGTTGCCAACAAAAAAAATTTACAAAAGCATGTAGTATGACCAATAACAACCTAAAGGGCGAGGTACAGCGACAGTTGCTTTACAACCTAACCCCAGAGTTAACCTTGAATCTAGAGTATAGAAAATGCGCAAACAGATTACTAGATCAAACAGTTGACAGATAAAAACACCCAACTGGGCTCATTTCTGTCTAAGATTGTAGCTGTAAAATATTCGAATCAAATGCTTCGATCGCGGGATCGACGATTCGGAAACTTTTTGTTCGGCTATTGTCGGCGCCGGGCAAAAGCCAGAGTGAGATTGTGTGCGTAAAGTGTACCCACCTAGATCCACACGACGCACACGTCCACATTAATTTACCAACGTGGTTTTCGAAATGCAGTGTTCTGCACCACCAAACGAGTCGTGGACCCAAAAATCGATAGCACGGATACATCAATAATAATAATAATGATAATCATAATAATAATAATAATAATAATAATAATGTGGACCTATTCTCAACAAGTGGTAGCTGGGGGCGCCACCTTATTACTAGTTGACATTTCTAACGATTGTTACTCTCTATTTCTCTCTGATTGTGTACAAAACTACATTAATTTGTCGACGTTTCACGAACGTTGCAGTTTGCATCTTCAGGACTGGCCTGATAATGAGGTTTTTAGGTTGTGGTGTTATTATATATGCTCACAACGATGCCTGTGATTGGTCAAGGATTCCAATGTGGAGATTGGTAGAATCTGATTTGTCCATCAGTTAAACCGGGCGAACGGAAAGCCGAATTGGGTTAGTATAATATTCATTGTTCCTATTCATATTATTAGGGTGTTTCAAGATTTCGATTGCTTCTCTATGCCTTTTCGGGAAAATATTGTTCGTATTTGCGATGACGACTTTACTCTCATGTTCCTTTATGGGTTGGCTCATCGCTGTACCGGTTTCTCCAATATAGACTTTGCCACAAGAGCACGGGATTCTATATACTCCTGGATCACTGAATGGTGCCTTTCTGTCCTTTGAGTTGTTGAGAAGTTGCCCTATTTTTGCAGGTGGTTTGAATATGGTTTGGATGCTGTGTTTGTCGAAAATTCTACCAATATGTTCTGTGATACCTTGGATGTAGGGTAGGGTGGTGGTGGCTTTTCTCTCTCTATCTTTAGTTGGTTTGTTAACTTGTTTTTTCTAGTGTATTTTCTGAATGCTCTATCCATTTGTTTGTTTGTGTAATCGTTTTGCGGAAGGGTTTGTTTAACTTTTTGTGATTCTTTTAGTAAGTTATCTTTATCTGTAATGGATACAGCTCTGTGAACAAGCGAGTTGATGACTGACTGTTTTTGGGATGGATGATGGTGGGAGGAGGCGTGGAGGTATCTGTTTGTATGAGTGGGTTTTCTGTAAACTTCATGTCCTAACGTGTTTTCAGATCTTTTGTAAACCAGAACGCCCAAGTAGGACAATTTTTCGTTCTGTTCAATTCCCATGGTGAACCAGATGTTTGAATGTAACTGGTTGATGAAATCGGAAAATTTGTGTAGTTCGTCCAGTCCATGTCTCCAGATTACAAGAGTATCGTCAACGTAACGGCACCACAGTTCTGGTGTAAGCTTTGATTGGCTGAAGATTTTAGTTTCCAGATGCTCCACAAAGATGTTACCTATTATAGGTGAAACTGAGGATCCCATTGCTGCTCCTGAGGTTTGTTCGTAGCATTGGTTATTAAAAGAGAAGTAAGTATTGTTGAGACAGTGTTCTATCAAAGTTACAAGAACAGAGAGAAAGTTTGCAAAGGATTTGATAATATTGATTGTATCAGAGATTGGTACTTTCGTAAAGAGAGATACTACGTCGAAACTCACAAGGATGTCCTGAGGTTGAATGTGAATCTGTTGTATCTTTTTGATGAAGTCAGAGGAATTTTGAACATGAGTGATGGAATTTCCCGTGGAAGGATTCAGTTCTTTGGTGAGGAAGCGTGCTAGGCTGTAGGTTGGTGAGTTGATTACGCTAACGATCGGTCTGAGTGTAATGTTGTTTTTGTGAGTTTTTGGTAGTCCGGGAAGTCTTGGAGGAATAGCTCGCTGTGAAACCACTCTGTGCTTACTCTTGGAAAATTGTGAGAGTACATCAAATTATCCGCCTCTGGATTCCAAATCATACCTAACACCCTGGAATTTTCTTCTTGCGAAATTGGTACTTGCCTTCCTCTTGAAGCCACTGGTTCGGGAGGTAATGCGTCGAGTACCTCTTGAGAATTAGAGAGCCAGTTACATATCAGGAATCCTCTCTTCTGGTGTACCAGTGCGACATTTTTCGCTAACTGAATAGCCTCGTCTTCCGTATCAACGCTGTCTAGGTAATCGTCCATATAATACTTTTCTATAATTGCCCAACACGCTGCGGGATACTCCTGGCGAAATTCTCGAGCGTTTCTATCTTTGATTTCCTGGGCGATGTACGGGGAAGATACGGCTCCAAATATCATGGATTCCATCCTCATCACTCTGATTTTTCGAGTCTCTTCATCTCTCGCTAAGAAACGTTGACTATCTCGATCCTCCGGACGAATTCGTATTTGAAGAAACATCTCTTTGATGTATCCACAGGGGCTATCTTTCTTTCTCTAAAAGCGAGAAGTACTCTTAAGGGCAGTAAAGGCAGGTCATTTCTGCACCGAGCATTAGACGAATTAGACGTATTTTTGAGAGAGCGATCGTGTCGTTGTGAAGTGAAGCGTCACTACTATTTTGTCCCTCCCTAACTTTATCTTTCTTTCTCTTATCATTTCATATTACATTTTCTATAGAACTTCTATATTTCTTGACATTTATTAAATCTTATATTATAGTGGACTGTGAAAAATGAATTAGTGTATTTTTAACGTGTGAAATCAGTGTGTCTCATTATTCTTTCGATTCCTTTCCCTTTGCGCGTACGTAAATAAATAATTAATATTCTTTGAATAATTACATGGTCCTTCGAGCCGGATAGTAAACGCGGTGGGTTTACAGTGGTAGTTACGTGCAAAATTTGGTGAAAAAACAAAGAAAAATGAATGATGTGAGAAATGAAAGTGAAAGTTACAGAAAGGACGCTAACGGTACTCAGGAAAAGGCTACGCACCAAAACCTCGGGGACAACACGGAAGATGGAAGAAGCGCTGGAGAGGCAGAGAGGCAGGGTTATGCGGAGAAGAGGAGAAGGAAAGAGTCGTAATGGGAAGAGAGAGGAGAAGGGACGAGTAACTAAGACAGAATCCTTCACAACGACCAAGCCGACCCCCTACTACGCCGCAGCAGCCGATGTACCAAAGGACAAATTCCAGACAAATTCACAGTGAGTACCTCAAAAACAGGGAGAAAAAACGCGAAAAAAGTGAACACTTCATACTTCAAACAAGGAGAAAGTGTCAAAAGAAGAAAACGCAACGAAGATACACGAAAATCCGGGGCTAAATTATACTTTGACACAAGATAATGTAGATCGAATCTCGGTCATTGAATCGAACAAATCACAAAGTAGTGTCAGAGAAAACTCACGTCGCTCAGTGACTCCTAGTGCTGCAAAGAGCTCATGTGATCGTCTATTGGCAGAACTCCATCAAGCTGAAGAAAAAGATCAACTACAACGAGAAATCGAGAAGAAAAAGCTTGAGCGAAGGAAGAGGATCCTGGAATTACAGAAGCAGATTGAACTCTCTGAAATGGGAGAGAGTAAAGAGGACGACATCGAATCTGTTTCTGACAACACGGAGCAATCTTCCAGATCAAAGGTACATTCTTGGATGAAAAAATCGGTAAGTGCAAAGTCGTCAATTAAAAATATAGATGGAATTGCACAATTTCAGCATACCGGACACAAAAATGACTCAGATTTAGGCAAATATTTAGCAAGACAGGCAATGGGAGGAGATTTGCCCACGTTCAGTGGAAACATCACCGATTGGCCTGTGTTCTTAAGTGCCTATACGCAAACTACAGAGGCTTGCGGATTTAGTTCATTTGAAAATGCAATGCGCCTGCAGAAGTGCCTCAAAGGGGAGGCTCTGGAAGCTGTAAGAAGTTTGTTGATGACAGGGGATTGCGAACGAGTCATGGGGGTTCTAAAGGCGAGATTCGGACGACAGGAACATTTAATCCAGCATTTAGTACGCAAAGCCACAGATAGCCCAGCAATGAAAGAAATACGGCCTGAATCGCTAATTAAATTTTCTAACCAAGTAACAAACCTAACAGGGTCCATCAAATCACTTAATTGTCTCGCTTATCTGTTGAATCCCATATTGACATAGCATCTGATAAAAAAATTACCCGCGCCGTTACGATTAGAATGGGGTGAAGTGGTGGTAGATAAAAATGTGTCAGTGACTCTAGAAGATTTTTCAGTATGGCTGGAAAAGAAAGCCGCGTGCGCGAGTGCCGTCACTAACCCTCTAGATTCAGTTCAAGCATGTAAAGAGAAGCGTGTGTTATCCATTAATGAAGAACAATACGTTAATTGTAGGTATTGAAGCAAAGAGCACACTATTGATAAATGTCCAGATATCAAGAAGATCGTTATCGGAGAAAGGTGGAAACGGTCAAAAAGAAGCAGAGTGTGTTTCGGGTGCTTAGAACGGAAACATCCCATTTAAAAATGCAAGTGAGGTCCATGTGGGAGAGATGGATGTCAAATGGAGGATGGAGAACCTGGTTGGAGGATCTGCAACGAACGTCAAGGCTGAAGATTTCAAGATGCTTCTTGTCGGGAATTGAAGGATTGAAGAGTATCCAACTTCACATTTTCGGAGATGCCAGGGAAGAGGCTTTCTCAGCAGTAGCCTATTTAGAAGTGGAAGGAGACAACGGTATCCAAGTCTCTCTGGTTATGGCGAAGAGTAGAGTCGCTCCATTAAAGATACTTACTATTCCTCGTCTAGAATTACAGGCCGCTGTGATGGCAAGTCGCTTGGCAGAACTCATACGCGAAAATCATAGCTTGAAAATCGAAAGACGAGTATTCTGGTCTGATTCGATAACAGTCTGAAGGTGGATTCGATCGGAAGCCAGAAAATATCAAACTTTTGTGGCTCACAGAATTGCCGAAATTTTAGATATCACCACGGAATCGGAATGGCGATGGGTCCCCACCGAAGATAATGTAGCAGATGAAGCGACAAGAAACACTCAAATCATGGAAATAGAGTCCACGAGCCGCTGGTTTACCGGTCCACAGTTCCTAAGCTACACTGAAGATGCCTGGCCTATTCAACCACACAAGAAAATAGAAAAAGAAGAAGAAGCAACAGAATTAAAAAGAGAATTCTGTTTGCCTATCAATCGTGTAGAATTTTCTAATTTTTTCGATTGTTCTAGGTTCTCTCAATGGTCAAAAATGGTTCGTTGTCTCGCCTGGGTCAAGCGAGCCGCAGAACGATGGCTCAAGAAGGGAGACATCACAGGAGAGCTAACCGGGTCAAAAATTCAATGGGCAGAGCAGCATCTTCTGAAAAGATTGCAGAGTGAAGCATTTCCTCAGGAAGTCCGACGTCTGAAGGAGGGCCTGGATTTGGACAAATCATCGAGACTGCTACCATTATCACCAACTGTTGGACCAGACGGATTCGTGCGAATGCGAGGTCGTATTCGAGAATCGAGCGGCATCAGCCTAGCGGAGAGGGAACCGATCATCCTTGACAAACACAACAACATTGTTCAGATGCTGATTGATCACTACCATCGGTAAGAGAACCACTTGGGTGGAGAAAGGGTAGTCAATGACTCGAGGGACGATTTTGGATTCTCAAAGTCCAAACGGCAGTCAAGGGTGCCTGGATACGATGTCAGAGGTGCACTATTCGACGCGGTCAACTCCAAGTTCCAGAAATGGGCCAATTACCAGATGTCAGAGTAGAAGACGGACTACGAGCATTCATCAACGTGGGATTGGACTACTTCGGCCCCTTATACGTCACCGTAGGCCGACGCGACGTGCCGTACGTGCTGTACATTTGGAGATCGCATGGACTCTGTCGACAGATTCAGCAATCTTGGCTTTGAGAAGCATGATCGCTCGAAGAGGGAAGCCTGCCAGAATCTATTAGGACAATGGACGGAATTTCGTAGGAGCAGCTCGGGAACTGAGAGAAGCATTAGCAGCTCTGAGCCAGGATGAGATCATGAGGAAAGCAGCGACTGAAAGGATAGAGTGGCACTTCAATCCGCCAGAAAGTCCTCATATGGGAGGAAGCTAGGAGCGACTGGTGGGTTCTGTGAAGAAAGCTCTCGAAGTGACACTCAACGAACAAGCACCCAAAGATGAAGTACTTAGAACTATTCTCGCAGAAATAGAATACTCAGTGAACAGTCGTCCACTGACTTATATCTCAGATGATCCAAGCTCACCAGAGAGTCTAACCCTAAACCACTTTTTATTACCATTTGAAAGTGTACAGCAGATCGAATCAGCACCAGGTTTGTTCGACGACAGCGATCTGTTTCTGAGAAAACAATGGAGGAAGTCTCAAAGCTTGGCAGATCAAGTATGGAGAAGGTGGGTCCGGGAGTACAGTCCTACTATCAACCGGAGGACGAAATGGGTTTCCAAGCAGCGAAATCTACAAGTAGGAGGAATCACTGGGCGAAAGGGAAGATCATCGCAGTTCATCCAGGACAAGACGGACAAGTACGAGTAGCTGATGTCAGAACTGCTGCCGGTACGTACAGAAGACCGGCGACGAAGCTATGCGTTCTCGTACCAAAGAAGTATTCCAATTACTTTGTAATACGGAGGATGGGTTGTTGTGGAATGCACTGTATAATACTGTTAACTTCAAGGTAAAATTTCGACTTTGATTTGGTATATTTTCACTTTCAATATTTTCATGCTTAGTTACCAAAAATGTATCATTTGAGTTGGTGAATTGTAAGCGAAACTAGAGAGGTTTCTAAATGCTGAAAGGGTCGGGAAAATACGACGAAGTACTCTTAAGGGCAGTGAGGGCAGGTCAGTTCTGCACCGAGCATTAGACGAATTAGACGTATTTTTGAGAGAGCGATCGCGTCGTTGTGAAGTGAAGCGTCACTACTATTTTTTCCTTCCCTAACTTTATCTTTCTTTCTCTCATCATTTCATATTACATTTTCTATAGAACTTCTATATTTCTTGACATTTATTTAATCTTATATTATAGTGGACTGTGAACAATAAATTAGCGTATTTTTAATGTGTAAAATCAGTGTGTCTCTTAATTCTTTTAATTCCTTTCTCTTTGCGCGTACGTAAATAAATCATTAATACTCTTTGATTAATTACAGTGGGTATCAGTTTGGCTATTGTATCTTTGTTAAGTTTGGAGTCCTTTAGAAGGGTTTTTGTTTTATTGACTATTGTTTTATTGGGATCTTTCACTTTTCTGTACGTATCGTCAGTTAACAGGTCCTTGATTTTTCGACTTAGTTCTTTGATTGCTGTTTTTTCTTTTCTAGTCAAGTTTGAGGAGAGAAGTCTTGCTTGACGTAGGATGTTAGCCGTCTTCCGTCTAATGTCATTTGCTTTTTCAGGTGGTAGGTTATATATTACTAACTCTAAATTGCCAATTTCTTCTTTCGGAATTGCAGAAGGCACCACAGCAAAGTTATGTCTTTTAAATTTCTAGGAAACTTGTTTTATTTAATATAGATTTTGATTTAGATGTTTTAAGATGGTTTTTAATTGTAAGAATTTCGGGACGATGTCGTTTTCCCTGCATCGTTTCGAAAAAGCTTAAGATGTTAGTAGCTTACCTTGAGAATACCTGAGCTTACTAAACTTGTTAGTTTTGGTAAGAAAACTCTCCCCGTAGAGTTCTTTGATTATAAATTTAATGCTTTCACGATGATCCATTATGATAAAATAAGGTATTTCGTAGTTTTGTGCACGATCGAAGCCCGAAACACGTTTGAATATGGTTTACTCTAATCAGCCTAATTTAATAGATATTTGAATCGTTTCACGAATGTTATGGGATCATTTTGATGCGCTCCTCTTCCTTTTTTTATGCGTCTTTTACCTTAGAACTCGATACCGGGATCGACAAGTAGATCGCGCACGGACTGCAAGTTTGAGGTTCGGATATTCATTTCAGACAATCAAACCATCTCTTTATTACATCGTCATTCTTTGCATTCTTCATTCAAGTAGGTATGGATGGAAATCAAATTTCTCAAACCTCTGTTGGCTTCGAGAGACACATGCTTATGACACCCGCGTTTTGCGTTCGATTTCTGACAGACGATTTTAAACGTGGTTACAATAACTTTTTCAGCTATTTTACAATCAGAAAAATCAAATGCGCTGTTTAACACAGGAGTAGAATCAACTTTATGATGTAGGTTTATGGTTATACGTTACGCAGGCTCATTTGAATGATGCAAGATAAAATATAAAGGGTCGGTCTACTGATTTTCGTCTCAAACATGCTGCAGGAATGATTTCACGAATTCTGGTGTTCAAATGTAGTAGAGAGTACTCCATTTAGAGTTGCTGTATTATCTCATAGTGGATAAATTATTGTTGGTTTAATTTTAAGTAATATTCAGAGGTGTAAGGGTGCTATTCGCGGCGTTCCTCACACAAATTAAAATGGCTTCAAACAGAAAAGGTATAGATTTAAGTTTAATCTAATGACGACGTTACAATTGAATTAAACTTACAGTTCCATTATTATTTCTTTATGATTACAATTCGGAATGAAATGATGAACAGAATTTATTATGAAGTGAACGCGAAAATTTCTCATTTTGCACAGTTTTAAGATTTTTTAATGGAAAAACTACTTCACGGAGAATTTCCAAATTTAACACGACTAATTTTGGTAGCATTTTGCATCAAAATCTGCCGGATATTTGTCAGTGGATGATTTTTTTGATGATGTTATTACCTTTGAAAGTTAACAAATTGGAAGAATAATGCAGTATTGAGAAATTCGTAACTTTTTCCTGCGAACTTCGGAAAATTAGAGGCTTGGCAAAAAATTAAATTCCAATATCATTTACTAGCCCTGCAAATATGGCGAACTCTCTTTTGCTTCATTTTGAAGAAGATTAGGTTTAACATTTGATGATATGAAGGTTATCTTCTAATAGGTGACGATATGAAATGAGGTAAGCAAAATGATAATTTCATTATAAAAAATTGGAAATTGTGCAAATAACTCAAGAGAAGCTTTGTTATGCTAACCTCAGGTAATATTGTTACCTATCGAAAGACAACCTTCATACCACGAAATTTCATACCTTATTATTTTTAAAATAAAGCGAAACGATTTTGCCAAATTATTGAAGCGAGTAAATAATATAAGAATCCTAATTTTTTGTGAAGCTTCCGATTCTTCGAAGTTCGCAGGAAAGCAATACGAGCTTCTGAAAACTGCATTATTCCCCGAATCTGTTACTTTTCGAAGGTAATAGAATTGCGGATAATAGAATGGCGGATTTGAATGCCAATGGTTTTAGACTTTCATGCAAAGTAGTTTTTTCATAACAGGATGGTAAAATTTGAACATTGACAGATTTCCACGCTCAGGACGAAAATATTTTTCTTCCATCAATTTCTTCTAAATTCATTACAAGCGATAGCATTGAAATTGCAAATTTCACTCAAGCATTACGTCATTATTATTATTATTTATCAGCATTTGGAACTCGAAAGTTCATTGCCTCATCTACCCGAGACCGCCACGCGTCC
>WSXT02121116.1:0-10942 GCA_011762715.2 Neuroterus valhalla | reverse complement strand
CTTTTAGACTTCAATGAGTTTTATATTTTTTAAATATCAATTACCCATCGAAGAATCGTTGGTCTTAATTTTGTAAATTAAAATGATCGGGAATATTTTGATTTACTATTAGTTAATGTTTTTACCATGAGACCAATGCTTTTCTGGAACAGGACGATTGACGCGCCGCGCGACGGATTAGTTCATTCGCGAAGTGGAACTTGTAAGCGACAACTACTTTTCCAGTGGGTCAGTTAGGGCTAGTTCCTGTAGTTATATAAATATGTTAGGTTATGCAAGAAGAATTTTTAACTAGAAAATTAACTTCAAACAAAATTGTCTAACATGTAAATAGTTGAATTTTCGAAGGTATCTACTGGAAGAGACTAATTTTTAAAGAAATATTTCAATTCTCAACCATAAAAAAAATAATAATCATTTATCTCCATAAGACGAATTTACAATCAAATATATGACTTCTCCATGAATTGCATGAATATTGAGCTGGAAGGACGAATTTCCACCAAAAAAGTTTATTTTCAACCAAGAAAGATAACTTTTGCGTCATTGAAAGTGAATTTCCTATCTTCAAAAAAAAAACAGTTTCATTTTCGAGAAAATGATTATCAAACAGAAAAATCCTGCAGACCTACAAAGTAGATCTTTCAACTGACGAAAAAAGGTCAATCAAGAATAAAATACTCAGATAATCTAAAAGAATTATTTCCTGCCAACAAAATAATTTTCAACCTGTTTTCATCTACAAAGATGAATTTTCTACCGAGAACATAAATGTTCTAACAAAGACGAGGAATTTTAATACGAAAAATATGATTTCCTAACTAACAAATAAATGATCTATCCATAAAAACACATTCATGTCCCAACTGAATTGTTGGATTTTTGAACCAAAACAAGGTATTCCGTACAAAACTGTTGAGTCTTCAACAAAAGAAATCCATTACTTCGAAAAATGGAACAGTTGGTATTTCAACCAAAATATACTTCTGATTTTAAAATGAAGAACATTAATTGCATTCAACTCGAATTTTAACCATGTAGGATAATTTTTTGACAAAATATATCAAAATGTCGTCCAAAAAGATGCATTAAAAACAAAATGCAAGAATTTTCAGCTTAAAAGTTGATTTTTCAACCAGGAAAGATTGATGTCTAACCAAATACGGAATACTTGAGTTCTCGATCGTAAAAATTGACACTTCAAGCCAAAAATGAGAAAAACTTTTTACAGAATAATCTAATTTGCATTGAAAAAGTGGAGTCTACTTCAACAGAAATATATTCTTTACAAATAGTTCAACTTTCAACCGAGCAGTTGAATTTTGGACCAAAAATTGATAATTTAGAACGATCTAGAAGTCATTGCGTGTAGTTATCTAACTCGATTGTGAACCTATTTGTTCATCAAATATTACCAAATTGATAAAAATAGGTGCTACAAATGTTTCAAGGAACAAAACATCTTATTAGCGAATATTAACAATGTTTATCAAGAAAAGTTCTGAAAATAATCGACATCATATACGTAATTTTGTAGGTATCATTTTTCTCTACAAAATGTTGTTCCTTCCACTTTTTTTATATTAAAACAATGGGAGTTACTAGCAAAAAACAATCTAACTCTTCTATTCAATATGGCACCGAAACCAAAGAGGCGCTGCAGTAGCCACACCAACATGGCCGCGGCTCGCATTCTGAGAAGTGTATTTATTGTGTCTTGAAAATAGTGCTTTGACAATAAAACCTTAAACAATAATGAAAAACTCATCAATTAAAATTTTTGAGAGTGAATAAATCCTTCCTGCTTATTTTGACATTTCTCAAGGGGGAACGACACTGTGACGGGTCTAAAAATAGCCGATTTTTGTGTATGTATTCAACTATGTTGATGTAAATTTCTATTGAAAATATTGGAAATTCACAAAGTTATCTTAACAATCGTAACAATTTAAAAAAATGAAGTCATCACTGGTGGCAGTGACACAGCAATGAATTATTATTTTTATCTAAAATTATATTATCCAATTATTATTATTATTATCATTGTACATAGCCGTTTTTTCAAAATGACTCTTTTCACGAAATGGTGGCGATATGAATTTTGTTGTGTGCTTTTGACACTATTTTTTTTATTTTCAAGATGTCTCAAAAAATAGTTGTTTCCAAAATTTTGAAAATCGGCTACGTACAACGATAGTCACTATCGTGCAGTTTATCAATATTTTTGGTTTTTCGATTTGATAGTTAAATATATACCTAATAAATTGCTTTTAATCCGATTCTCAAATTATCATCCCTTCTTGCAAAAAAAAAATTTACAAACCTTAACCTAATTACTCCATGGAAAGTCGAATAAAAGTTTTTATTCACTTTGCAATTACAACTGAAAACTCCGGTACTGCCTAATTTTCGATTTTCAAATGCGAATCTCATGTTCCGGGCATATAATAATTATCAACTCAAAAAGTGTTCTACATATCAGAGCAACTTATTACAACAATTATTTTTCGAAACGGAATCATTTTATGGTGCAGTCATATTGGTTAGTTCGTCCAGTAATTGATAGTGTCGCATAAAATGTTTTGATCCCCAATACAACACGGTGGGTGCAAGCACAGAATTATACATCGCAGCTTTAACCTTATTCGTTACATGAGGCTACTAGAACTGTAAATCAAAAAGTTTCCAGTCTAGAATAAGTTAAATGCCATTGTTTGTTTTTTTTTCGAATCTCAATGAAATCAAGGTCACTTCCCTGATTTCCTGATTCAGTGGCCACCTTGTATCTATTGATTTGAGTTGGTCCTACGGCCCTGAAACATACAAGGCCAAGATTCACAGACTAACTGTTTTCTTTCCTCCACGACATCTCCCATGTAACTATACACACACTACATTGATTTCGCAGCAAAACCAATTGGATCCTACCACTAAGCGAGCACTGGCCGAATCGAGTTTTTACAAGGGAGCTTTGGCACGTGCGATGCCATACCTGACCAAATATCGCGCACTCGCAAAAAGTGGTTTAGGCGATGTCCAAAAATGAGTTACTTCGACTTTTTTGCGAGATCTTTTCCTCGCTTATTAAGAGAAGAGTGCAGTCATTTTCCACAAAAAACTCGACTTTTTAACTGAAAGAACTCAAAGTAGCCGTTCGGAAGAAACAAGATTTCATTGTGATTAAATGATATTAAAAGAGATTTCTTGAGAACTAGTGAACATACTACCGACAGAAATCGTCGGTACGACTGGCTTCAGCTGAAAATTAAACAATGTTATGGAAAATTTGGTCTTTTTTGGTGTAAAACTAATCTCCTTGATTCAACGAGTTGCTTTGAGGTCAGATTTATTTGGTTAGAAGTATAACTATTCAAATAAAAACTTATCTGGTCGGAAGAGAATTTCCAATTTTTTTCTATCAACCAGTTATTCTAACTGAAAATTCACTATTCCATTCCTTGCAGATTGAACAATCTTGTTGGAAATTTTTTTTTACAAGATAGAAAACTAATCTTCTTGATTCAACTAGTTGTTTTGAGGTCAGTTTGGTTTGGTTAGAAAAAAAACTATTCAAATGGGAACTTATTTTTATCTGCTTAGAAGAGAATTTTTCTAACTGAAAATATCCTTATTCCATCTCTTGCAAATTGGAAAATCTTGTTGAATATTCGTTCTTTTTTGGTAGAAAATAAATCTCCTTGATTCAACTTGTTTTTTCGAGGTCACTTTTCCATTTCTTGCAAATTAAATAATCTTGTTGAGAATTGTTTTTTTTTCTTTGTAGAAAATATATCATCTTGATTGAACATTCAATTAGCAGTTCTTGAATTGAATTGAATTTTGTTTGGTTAGAAATATTATACTCCAAAGGAGAACCTTTTTTTTCCTAATAAAAAAGAATTTTTTTAACTGAATAATTCACTGTTCCATTTCTTGCAAATTAAATAATCTTGTTGAGAATTGTTTGTTTTTTTTGTAGAAAATATATCATCTTGAATGAACATCCAACTAGCTGTTTTGAGGACGGTTTTGTTTGATTAGAAAAATGACTATTAAAATAAAAAATTGTCTTTTCCGAGTTGAAAAAAAAAATTTCTAAATCAATGTTTCACTATTCGGATCCTTGCAAATTGAACAATCTTGTTGAAAAATTTTCCTTTTTGGTAAAAAATTAATCTCCTTGATTGAATATCCAACTAGCTATTTCGAGGTCGATTTAGTTTGGTTAGAAATAAAATTATTCAAACGGAAACTCAATTTTTTCTGAATGGGAGAGAATTTTCCTAACTGAATACTTCACAATACCATTTCTTGCAAATTGAATAATCTTGTTGAATATTTGTTCTCTTTTGGTAGAAAATTAATCTCCACAATTCAACTAGTTGCTTCGAGTTCAGTTTGGTTTCGTCAGAAATATAACTATACAAATAGAAAATCATTTTTTTCCGGTTAGAAGAAAATTTTTCTAACTGAATATTTCACTATTCCATTCCTTGCAATTGGAACAATATTTTTCAGAATTCGTTCGTTTTTTTTGTAGAAAATATATCAGCTTCATTCAACTAGTTGTTGTGAGGTCAGTTTGATTTGGTTAGAAAAAAACTATCCAAATAGAAAATTATTCTTTTCGGTTGGGAAAAAATTTGTCTTACTAAATATTTTACTATTCCATCTCTTGCAAATTGAACAATGTTGATGAATATTTTCCCTTTTTGGTAGAAAATAATCTCCTTCACTGAATAGCTATTTTGAGGTCGGTTTGGTTTAGTTAGAAATATAACTATTTGAATGGAATCTCATTTTTTCTGGCTGGAAGAGAATTTTTCTAACTGAAAATTTCATTATTCCATATCTTGCAAATCTAAAATCTTTTTGAAAATTTGTTCTTTTTCGGTCAAAATTAAACCTTGTTGATTCAACCAGTTTTTTTAAAGTCACTTTGGTTTGGTTAGAAATATAAGTATCCGAAGGAAAAACATTATTTTCCGGTCAATAGAACATATTTCTTACTGAATATTTCACTTGCAAATTAAACAATCTCGTTGAAAATTTGTTTTTTTTTTTGGTAGAAAATAAATCTCCTTGATTCAACTAGTTGCTTTGATTTTGGTTTTGTTTGTGGGTTAGAATTTATCTTTTTTAATAAGCGGTTCCACCATGGTTTGAAATTCAATTATTTCATCAGAAAGTTTCTTGATTGCTTAAAATTTAATTCTTTCCATTTTCATAATATTCAATGAACTTGTTTTTTTCCCCTAATTTTAAACGCTTCTATCATATTTTTGAACCAGAACTCATCTCTTATTTGATTAACAATTACACTGCTCTCCCGCAAGTTGTCCAGTTTCGGGCTCGGCTTCAACAGCCTTAGGCCGACTTTTACGAGGGCTAAAACGTAAACAGTCAGGGCCGCCCAAACTATTTCCATGAGATTCTCGTCTGTTCACGCATTGACGAATTCCCCGGTTGGGTACACAGTGCACTCTCAATATTCTTCAGTGGCGGAAGTCAGCCGAGACTGATATGTTTCAAACATATACACGAATTTATGGAATGTTTCTTCCTTGTTCAACATTTATATATTTGATTGTAAATTAAATTCTCTGGTTAAACACCAATCTTCTTGATCAAATATTCAACTAAGTGGTTCATGGTCTGTTAACTTGGATAAAAATTCACTTCAATAATTGCAAATACATCTCTTCGGATTAAAATAAAACTACTATTTAATAAAAAATTCGTTTTTCTTTTGGTGGAAAAACAGTTTTTTCGACAGCAAATGCACTCTTTTGTTGAAACTTCGTCTTTTCGGGTTCAAAATCCTATCAAGTTATAAGAAACTTTAACTTGAATGGTTGAAAATCAACTTTCTTGCGAAGATTCGTCTTTTTGAGTCAAAAATTGAATTTTTTGTAGAAACGTGGTTTTTCGGGTCAGATTTTATATAATTCCTAGGAAAATTTCAACTATGTGGTTGAGAGTAAACCCATTCGTTGAAAATTGAATAGTCTATTCGTAGTCTCTTAAGCACTAGAACAAAGTTAACAATACTGTGGCTTCCGTCTCTGGAACAAGTATACAATATACATGTGTAACATTGTATGCCTGAAACAGGTGTTTTTAATCAATTTCCTCAGCATAAACTTATCAGATTCTCCCCATTATCGTTCTTTTCCCAATCTCCGAAATGTCCCAAAATCTTGGCTCTACCTTCTCGTTAAATAGCAACTCAGCCATTCATGTTTCCAAGTTGGATGATCCTGTCTCTGGTATGACGAGTACCTAGGGTACTAGATTTCAAAAACCCTCCAAAAGACTTCTTGATTCCCCAGAGTCTCAACACCTCTATAGATTGCCATAATTTACTAAAAGCTTTAAACCCTCCATAAATACCTAAAATCATTTTTTGTAATAATCCACCAGATATATAAAATTTCTATGCACTTCTATGAGATTGATATCATAATATAACGTAATATCTGAATTGCAATAGTCTAAAAATAGAATGTAGAAACTATTCCCTCATAAATCTTGTAGTGCAACATTAAAGATTCACTTTCTCGCTCCAAATGTGTGACGTACTTAAATCGGTCTAGCGCTCCGATCCGTAAAAGGTTGCCTCTCAATGAAGAGCCTAGCTGCATATCTCGAGATTCCTGGTGCGTATTTCGATTTCTATATCTCTAAATAATAACTCCTTTTGATGAATCAATTTTCTACATTTCACGGGCTCGAAAGTCTTAAGATGACCTTTTTATTACACACCTCATCATCACTATCTTAGTGGTGGGGGACCTACAGCTTGAGGTGGGTTCCGAACCACCAAGAGCAATAGTTTCGTAGTATATACAGAACCTTTTTTTTTCTAGAGAGATCACCCTAGTTTCTACTAATTGAAAAAAGCCTATTGAAATCGACTAAAATGAAAAATTCTCATAAGAAAAAAGGACGTTCAACAAACTAATTGAAATTCTAATGAAGTGATTAAATTTTCAAACGAACAAGATTTTTAAGTCAAGGAAGCGAAAAGTTTGAGCGAATGCTTGGGTTCTGAAGCCGAAAATACGAATTTTCTATATAAGTTGAGGAAGTCAATTTTCGACGAACGGAAACAAGAATTTTCAGATAAAAAGTAGAGCAATTAAATTACAAGTTGTGGAAAATATTTAATTAAAAAATTGAACGAATTTTTGGGAAAATAGTAGAATTTCCTACTGAAAAAAAAAAAATTTTCATTCCACAAAATAAAATTCACGACGGAATTATTGAGACGAAATTATTATTTTCCAACAAAAAATTTTCATTCTCTACCCAATTAGTTGAATTTTCAACAAACGAGGTACATTTTCATCCAAGAAAAATTTGTCAGTCATAAACAGAAGAATGCTAATAAAATCTTCTAGTTTCTGATTCCAAAAGATGATTTTTCTACAAAAAAGTTTAATTCTCAACAACAAAAATGAATTTATAACCAAAAAGGATGACTTCTTGTCCAAATTTTTGAATTTCTGAATTAAAACGACTTATATTTACCATGAAAGGAATATTCCAATTTTCATTCGAACAAATTAATTTTCAATGGAAAACATCAAGTACCGAAGGAGAAGCTAAATTTTCATTTAAAAAATCAATCTCACCAGAAAAATGATTTTCCAACGACAGCCAGAAATGCATTTCTAACCAAAAAAAAAAATCATTGAATTTTTTGCAAAAGTTGAAGAAGGCATTTCCTAAAAACAACAAAGAAAACGAATTTTTCATCTCGAAAATGGAGTAAGTGGATTTTTGTTGTAAAAAAAGATCAAAACACAAAAATTAACGATATTTTCAACCTAATATTTAAATTTTTAACCGAAGAAATTATTTATTAATTCAGACGGACGACTTTCGCGACAAAATTTTCAACGCAAAAGTGTGAACTCTTAAGAAAAAAAGTAAAATTCTATAACAATTCATGGGAATTTTCAGCAAACGATTTGATATTTCAAACAAAGGAAATAGATTTCTATCCAAAAAGGCTGACTTCTTCCAAAAATGTTGAACTTTTAAATTAAAACGATTCATATTCAACTAGAAATGGAATGCTTGAATTTTTATTCCAAAAAAAATATATATATATAACAAAGAAAAAAAAACAAATTTCGAAGAAAAGATTTGATTTCCATTCGAAAACATCAATCTCCAACAAAAAAATCGAAAAAATTGATTGTCAACAGTTTGTTCAAATTCTAAACAAGAAAAAAAATTTTCAACTAAACAAAAATATTCAGCCAAAAAGAAATCTAATTGTTAAGTTTCCGATCCGGAAATACGAATTTTTCACTATGCTAAATAAGTCAATTTGCAACAACAACAAACCAAACGAATTTTCATCTTGAAAATGGAGTCAGTTTTCAGTTGGGAAAAAAACTATACCAAAAAAAAAACAACGATATTTCCAATACAATATTTAGATATTTAACCGCAGAAATTGTTTTTGAACCCAGAAAGACGGCTTCGCAACAACATTTACAAAACGAAAATATAATCTCTCGACAAAAAAAGGCCAATTCTATAACAATTCGTTCGAATTTTCAACATGTCCAAGCTACTAAAGACGAATTTGTTTCGGAAAAGTTGTATTTCCTACCGAAAATTTTAATGCCTAACCTGAATAATTGATTTTCTCCGAAAAAATATGAATTTTCAACAAAAGATTCATATTTCAACTCCATCAGATCACTTCTCAACCGAAAATGAAGTATTCGAATTTCCAAATTTTTTCAAATTTTCAAATTGGGCGTGGTATAGAGAAATAGACCTAACAGACCCAAAAATCGATTTGCGTGTCTTGAATGATTTTGAAAGAGGAAAAATTATCTATCAGAATTATTAAAAATCTTCAAATCGATTTTTTGGATTGTCAGGACATTTTATATATTAAATAAATATTATACAGACAAATTAACTTTATGCCCAAACTACTCGACCCATTTTGATTCTCTTTGTTTCGCATCAAAACTTCTAAAATTTGAAAGAAAGTTGTCATGGAATATTTTTTCAAAAAATGTCTATTTTTTGTTATTCAACAATGAAAATTCAAAAAATAAAATAAAATGCGAAATTTCGAAGATTTCATTTTGTGAAAATCCTACCAATTTATGCGAAAGTATACAATATTAGTGGGAAACTTGCCTTGAATGATGTCTAGCAGTATCGGATATTTGAAAATTAAATTTATAATCTTTAAAAACAGGTTAATCAACAAAAGTTGGATTTTTGGTAAAAATGATATATAGCTACTTTAGATGTATGTTTTCGAGTGGAAATCTGGAGAAAACAAATATTCGATATGACTCATAAAAGATACAGACAATTTATTAATTATCTACACAAATTATATAAACAAATGCATGAACTCGTAACTTTTTAATAGATTTGTTCCCGTTTTTTTCAAAAGAAAGGACAATAAATATCTTACTGATAGTTTTTGCTTGCGATTTTCCGATTTCAGACACTAAGCGTGATTTTTTTAAAACAAAATTACTTAACAAATGCATAGTATTGTCTTTTTTAGTAGAAGGACTTGGTTATAAAAAGAGATTTTTCTTTTTAAAACAAACGAAGTAAACGAATCTATTGTCTTTTCCATTATTCGACACATGGATTCCGTTTTTTTCAGAGACATAAATTTTCAATGTCTTGCATAATGCATAAATTTCTCATTTTCCAGTAAAAAAAATTCGTTTCTTCTCAAATCAACTTCAGACGTTTTATGAATACTTCTTGATATGATACGTGGTTATGAAAAAAAAAAGATTTCTATTGGTTTAAACAAATTAAATAACGATTTTATTCTTTTTCCATTGTTTAATATATGAATTTAGTTTTTTTTAAGATAAATTAATTTGTAATGTCTTTCTAGTAGCTCTCTATAGTTATTTCCAAATTATATTGAACAATAAGTAATAGTTGCTAATAATGTAATACACAAATGCATAATTTGACTATGTTTTAGTAGATGTTTTAGTAGTTTTTTCAACACCATCAATTAAATGTTTTTAATTAATTGGCCTTCAATGTGATACTTTGCTGTTAGACAACAGTTCATAATTTTTAAACAATGTTATGAACAAAATACTCTACAGCAGATTTCAATGGAAACGCTATATTGTTTTTTATGAAACCGACTACAATCTTGAAGTAAGGTCTCTCTGTTATAATACTATAATATCCGACAGGGCTTGTTGATTATTTCTTCCTTTTTTTTTTTTAAATCAGTCGAAATTATCAATAATGTATAATAAAATCTCAGTTCGTTCGTTCTGTTCAAAATGAAATTGCGTTTCATAGAAAAACTATACAGTGTTCACATTGCAAACGGCTTCAGAGTAATTTGTTCATTTTTGTTTAGAAATAATTAATTGTTTTCTAACAGCAGAATATGACAATAAAGGCCCATCGGTTATAAACATTCAATTGATTGTGTTGATGACACTATAGTCAGTTATCTACTGATACATGGCCAAATTATGTATTTGTTAATAACATTTCGAACATCAAGTACTTATTATTTCATATAATTTGAAGATAACTATAGAGAACTACGAGCAAAACATTAAAAATTTATTTTTATTCTATTTTTTTTGTTTTTTGAATTTTTATTGTTGTAAAAAAATAAATTTACAGTTTTTTTTTCTTTAGAAATGCTCCCACAACTTTTTTGGAAATTTCATTAGCTCTAATAATAATAACAACCTCATGTGAAAAAACTTTTCAATGTCAGCGATTTCTAAAGAATTTGGAAAAATTTGTTAGAAATTGAAAGATTTTCCCCTCAGATGACCTTTCTTCAAGAAGCGAATTGATGCTTTCCGTTCTCAATTCCATGGAGAAAAGACATAAGGAGATCAAACTAGTGGAACTAAAAATGAGCACTTTCCTGTTGCCAGAAGTTTGAGAA
>WSXT02121105.1:0-10942 GCA_011762715.2 Neuroterus valhalla | reverse complement strand
TCCTTCCTAACGGTATTCGTTTCAACGAATCAACGGCAACAACGATCCCATACAGAAGTCCAATCAGCGACCAGGAACAGCGGACGAAAAGGCTAGGTCAAAATTTGGGCATTACAGTCCCGTATTTGTAGGTCTGTCCTGCCTTGTAAGTTGTAATTCGCCCTGCAAATGTGAGCTGTGTCCCAAATGTCCAGGATTTTAATGGATGTGAATATATAAAAACACAATACAACACAAATTCTGAAAAAATGTTGTACATTTTGAGAACCTGAACTGAGGACCTAAAAAAGGCCCTTCCGCCTGTGCGCTGTCTGTTGGAAAATATCTTCTAGAAATCTAACGAGTTTTCTTTTTTTCTTTTACGGAAAACTGATTTGGAATGTCATGGCAATCATAACGATTCCAGCTGGAAAATCATAATATTTCTGCTTCGATGCAGGTTTACGTTGAAGTACAATTTTATAATATTATTAGTTCACTCTAGATGATTTGGTAGTCGTTACTTCGACCATACGTTTAAAATTTGATTGTAGATAAAAAATAAAAGTTTTTGGAAACATTGACTTTCATTTATTTCCAATTTCCCACGTCACGCATGTGTGCAACGCCATCTTATTGTCTGTTCATGGCGCGCTTCTTCGAAAAACATGAATGTGCAAAATAAATTTTTATAAATAATAATCATTGTAAGATCATTAAAAGTAATTATTCGTTCACAAGATATTCGGTTATAAATGCTCATATTAAACAATTCTTGATATTTGCATGTACTTCCATAATATTTTATATTTCAAACAATTGATCTGCATGCGCAGGTAAGAGTAGAGCTCTAAATAGATGGGTATGTGCATCCGCCATATTTGGTCCATGGAGCAGATGGAGTATGTATACTACGTGTGCATTAAACGCGAGAATTAAAAATTAATTGTGATGAAATTAGGTTTCCACATTTATAAAAATATAAAGAAATTATAGTTTTAATAGGTTTGAAGACGTACTTGGAAACTTGTTAATAAATTTCTTTCTTTCGGAGTGTTCTGAAATGAAATGTGCATGCTGCAATTGCAAAGACCACATATTGGTAATTATAACTTGCATTGCGAGACCTGATGGTCATCTATCGAACTAACCAACATGGCTGCCAATAGGCTTGGCGTAGCATTTTTTGCAAGCGTGTTGCACTTGCTTTAACGCGATACTGATCAATTATGTGCCAGATAAATTAGTTAAAAGTAAATGAGAAGTTAACGAAGAAAATATAAAAGTTGTGGAATGGAATTCTCACGGAACCATAGAAAAGGAAATGATACTCTTAAAAGCAGTGCGTGCTGTTTTGGTAATTGAACCGCTGGCAATCAAAAGGGGGATACGCTCGAAACGCCGTCGTTTGAGTTAGCCCCTGGGTCATAATTTTTTTCAGGTCGATTTTCAATTTTTCAATAACAGATTCCAATAGGAAATTTCATTGCGCATATTTTTAGTCCTTTGAATCAATTTGATAACTTTATTAGTTTTCGAAATAATCAAGAAAATGTTACTTTTTTCTGCAATCTCAAAATGCGTTTTTTTTGCGTTCAACTCGCTATGAGTTCTACATTCATGATTATTTTGCAATGAAAAGTTCGGAAATCTGCACCATTGTAAAAAGAAAATAACGGTCTCTATAGGATCTCAATTAATTGGCACCAAAAATTTAGAACGATTTTTATTCTTCTCATAGCGTGAATTAGATATTGGAAGTTTCAAACGCTTCGGGAGTCGAACGAATTTTCAGAAAATTGGAATTAATGGTCACCTAAATTTTTATTAGGATTGAAGGAAGTTTTTCGGAAAATGCCAGGAAATTCTATGGTTCTATGGTTTCAAGGTCACAATTGATCTAAGACCTCAGCGCTGTCCCGTTCGCGTGCTAGCTCGTCCTGCAATATCAACGTCTTTATAACAGTGGACGATTAGAAGGTCAAGCCAGCCACCAAAATAATTATGAAGACATTAATATTCCATCTTTACTAATAATATTCACATTTGCTTTTTTTTATAACAAATTATAAAAAGTAAAACTTGCATAATATTTATATAATACCTTAATCGATTTCTTAAAAAACAATTTAATCATTTACATCACTTTCTACAGTGTTGTCTTCGGCAGAATTATTTTGAGTAAATTGCGAAAAATAATTTTCAAAGAACTCTTTTCCAGGAGCGATTGGAAAATCAAAAAGACTCTTCACATCTTTTATTTTAGCCGTTTTCAGTCCAATTAAAGGTGAACAACTTCTTGAAAGGTGTTTTAGCTTAAGAAAAGTAGTAAACGGAAAAGTAGTGGGCTTCTCCAATTTATAATTATCATAAACTTCTACTCTTCCGTCGGGAGAAAATTTCAAACAAAAGCTTTAGAATTTTTTAATTTTTTGATTTGCGGATTTTGTCCTTGAAACTTTTTTCAAAACCTTGCAAAAAATCTTCACATTTCTATGTCACAGTTATTATATAGATATTATTTAAGTTTTAATTTTTACAATTTGTTATCGAAAATTTATTAAAAAATTTAAATTAAAATGTCTTCAATATTATTTTGGTGGCCAGCTTGACCTTTCAATCATCTGCCTTTTTAAAGACGTTGATATTGCAGGACGAGCTAGCACGCGTACGGGACAGCATGATTGCCTGGCATTTTCCAAAAAATCTTCCTTGAATCCTAATAAAAATTTAGGTGACCATTGATTTTAATTTTCTGAAAATTCGTTCGACTCCCGAAGCGTTTGAAACTTCCAATATCTTAATTACGCCATGAGAAGAATAAAAATCGTTATAAATTTTTAGTGACAATCAATTGAAATCCTATAAAGACCATTATTTTCTTCATATGATGGTGCAGATTTTCTGAAATTTTCTTTACAAAATATTCATTAATGTAGAACTTATGGCGAGTTGAACTAAAAAAAATCGCATTTTGAGATTGCAGAAAAAAGCAACATTTTCTTAATTACTTGGAAAACTAATAAAGTTATTGAATTTATTCATAGGACTAAAAGTATGCGCAATAAAATTTCCTATTGAAATCTGTTAATGAAAAATCAAAAATTGACCTGAAAAAAATATGACTCAGGGGCCAACTCAAACGGCGGCGTCTCGAGCGTATCCCCTTTTGATCGCCAGCGGTTCAAATGTAACTCAAAAAAAAAAACTCTAATTTGAGTTCCCAAAAAGTACGAAAATATGGTAGTGGTACTGTTATAGTGAAAAATATTGTTGGAGAAAGAATTGTTGTTGATGAACGTTCAGTGTGGTTCAGAATGATATGCATGCTAAAGCCCTGCGGCAGCCATATTTTGTTTTGATGCAGCAGCACCTCGTTGCCCGCGGTGGAGTTTTCTTTGTATGTGGTCCTTACAATTATTGTTGCTTCCTCAACCCTTTTCAGAACACTCTGAAAGAAGAATATTTATATACAAGTTTCCTAGTACGTCTGTGAACGAATTCAAACTATTATTCTGAATATCAGAAGCTAATTTCATCACCATCGAGCTTCAGTTCCCACGTTCAATGTAGACGTTGTATACATACTCTCTCTACTCCATGGACCCAAAATGGTGGATGCACATATTCATCTTTATAGTTCCCTACTATTGTCGCTTTGGTGCCCACTAACTGGCTCAGCGTTTTGTTTATGACCCTGCGTATAATTGTTTTGAAAAATGTTAGTGGTAAAACTTGGAAACATAGAGCCCAAAAATAAAATCTTGTTATAACTCTACGCAAATTCTAGAACGGTTTTACTACAAAATATTTTGCAAGTGCAAGAAAATTTATTCGATTGATTTACATGAATTGGACGAGTGTTCTTCTATTTTCCCATCATCCGTTGTTCGCGAGACGAATTTCGAAATTCAATATTATGAAAATAAGTTATATCTACAAAAATGGTATAATAATAAATTTTAAAACATTAAATTAAAAAAATTACCTGTCGACATTAGTCTTAGTTTTAATAGGACAATTCAGTTAAAAGTTGGGCGTGATTAAAATTTTGAAATGAATGTAATGATTATTCAAGAAACCGACCTACATTCAGCGTATAAATAGTCCTAGCTAATAAATGATATAAATATTTCTGAACAGTGAATGATTTCAACGTTGGTTTATCAACTTGAATGGAAACGTTATCAGTTATACGAAAATCATGTTTGTTTTATTTAAAACAAATTACATCTAGTTACATAAAAAATAATGCTGGGTATTGGATTATACATTAAATTACAAACGACTTAATGCTATCAAATAAAAACGGAAATTTTATATTCGTCTTTTACGAGAACTGATATCTTATACTTATGTTACAGAAAACCTTTTCAACTGTTAAGTTAAGAACGTAGCACATATGAATATGTCTAATGCTGGAAAAGTATTTCCAAAAAATGAACTTCGCATTTTCTTTCATATCAAAATGTTAACATGGACGGTAAAAAAAAGGATATGTTCAAATGTTGTACATTTGCACGCATGTTATTCTCTAAACAAAAGGAAAATTATAATTTTTAATCTCAATTTAAAACTTTTTGCGAAAATTTTCAATATTTAGAATCGTCGAAAATTATCCGAAATACAAATTTTCAATGAGGAAATTACATTTTTTTCTTTAATTTATTGCAATCCTCTTCAGTTAGCTACAGGAGTTGAATCCTTAGGCGGTAATGAGTGATGAGAAGTAACTTGTTCCTTTTTACTCTTTTGTATACGAAGTTAGTTTTATAAATAAGTAACGAAAAGAAGACTGGTAACAATTTTTTTTTGGAATAGTAACTATGAAAATCGCTTCTTATTTAGTTACTTCAGACATGTAGTTTACAAGTATTGCTTACGACATTTAATCATTTTTATTACTTTATCAACTATTTTTGATTTTAAAAATCCAAATTGAATTTTATTTCGATAACAAGTTCATTTGAAAAGTAACTCAGGTTTCAAAATAAAAATTCAGAATCCATGGATTTTGACCTTCAAAAATGTTGTATCCAATGAACAGATATCCAGAAACAGTCAGTTATATCGTCAGACTAATCATTAAACTACCGCCAAGTTTTTCTCGAATATGTACAAAACCAATTTTTTCATTAACTCGAGAACTAAATGTGCATGTGTCTCTGCTATACTTTCCAAATGCACTTTATATTCATCGATTTTATCACAGCATATGTTTTTCAAAACATGATAAAGGCACTTCTCCTTCAACTTTTCAGCATCATTATCGTCCGCAAATGTCCATAAATGAATCAAATCAACAGCGCTTTGCGTCTCTAATTTTCTCTCCAAAATACATTCGCACAACAATTTTAAATCATTAATTTGATACTTATTCGCAGCAACTAGAATTTTCTGTTCAATGCTTTTAGACTCGTCTACTTTATTCGTGTACATAAATCGTAGAACTTCATAAAAAACTATAGGTTCGATGTCATCAATGTGTATTTCGCCGGAAATCGATTCCTTCATAGGAAGGGAAAACATTGCATCGAAAACCGGACTTCTGTCGGCTAATACCAAACTATGCGCAAAATATTTGTTCTTGCCAACGTAAATGTCTATATCTTTCATTTTTTCGCTATTTAAAAACTTTTCATAATGTACCTGACTTTGCTCTGACACAGCAGCGTGAGAATTTGGTATCAACAAAATATTACTCATTTTGACGGAATCTAATGTTTCTATTTTGGCAGCACAAATATCTATTAGGATATCTACAAGATAGCGTGGTTCTGTTTTTACCAAGCCTGCGCGACAATCTAAATTCATAACGTCTGCAAAGTTATTTCTGATAAACTTTGTGCATTCACGGATTAATTCCGTAATTCTTGTATTTCTGGAGTCTCTCTCACATGCCGAAATAATGGAAACAACATTTTCCAATTCAATATTCTTAATCAGAATATCTACACACTTAGAAATAAGATCATAAATTCCATATTTCACAGCAGCTTGAAAGAGTATAAACGCTTTTTCCTCCAAATTCTGAACCTTTCCCGTGTACATATATTTCAACAACTCTTCAAATACTTCTTGTTCGGTATCTTTCACTTGGAAATGAGAAATTGATTCCAGGCTCCCGAATTCTTCTTGGAAGAATCTGCTTCTCATCGCTAAAATAAATTTGTGTCCTGTATAAATTTTTTCGCCAATACGTAATTCTACATCGCTGCCGATCATATCATGATCCAGTGGTGTGCTATGAAAGAAGGTCTCCATCTCTTCAATATCGACATCAATAATAAGATTCTGCGTATCCATTTTTTTGAAATCGTGAATGCTTATGAAGTCAGAAAACCCGTAGTGCTGCTTCTCTATAGCATCTAAAATAATTTTAGATCTACTGAATTTTCTTCCTTCGAGGATGTGCCTAATCGAAAAAGTCACTTTTAAAACTGGGACATGAAAGACTGTCTCCTTAACTTTTCGAACAAAAAGAGATATGTATTGACGCTCTGTTTTTTCTATCGATTCTAGGTTCGATGTTATTAACAAACGCCAATTGACATTGAAACTATCCTCTGAAGTATTCGCGTCTCTATATTCTGAGGAAGTTAGCCTTGTTGAAAATTTAGACGACTGAAATGATATTTCTCCATCACAAAGCTCCTGCAAATATAGTGTGAACCAGTAGAAACATTTTTCGCTCTCCTCCTGAGACATTCTGGTAGATTTTGAGCTAAAAATAAATATACATTAAGAATGTGCCTATGGTATTTTTTAAGTTGAATAAACTAAGAGAAATGTTTGTCAGATTGCATCTTCTAGGGAACGACCATTAATTACGTGAGGATTATTTTTTAAATTTCGCATCCCTCCATCTATTGTGATTTTGATATATTTTAAGAATTTGAAGAAATTACCTTTAGTGCAATTTTAGAGAGAATCTTGATTTTCCTTAAAGATTTCGAGATATTACAAAAGATTCTAAAGTACCTCCACGCATTTGAGCAGATTTCTTGAGATTTCGAGGAAAAAAGGGAATTCCAAAGAATTTCTTAATATTATGAAGGGTTTCAAGGAGTTTCGAACAATTGAAATAGATTCTTAAATATTTGTAGGGATTTGGAGGAAGAATGAATTTTCCAGGATTTTTACGGATGTTGAGAGAAATGTTAGTAGTCTGTGCAGAATTTTCAATGATTCCGATAAATTCTAGAAGATTTAGAAATATTCCAATAAAAGTCACGGAATCTTAAAGGATTGCAAGAGACGTGGGAAGATTTTGTCGGATTTTTGTGGATACTTTATCATTCAAGAACGATTTCCGCAGATAACGAATGGTTTCAAGGGACCAAACGATTGTCATATTTTGCAATACAATTATTCACGAGATTCCAAAGAACTTTAAACGATCTTAAGAGAGCCGGAGAATTTGGTCCGGTTTTAGGAACTTGACAGCAGTTTCCGCGGATAAAAAAAGAGCAGTTCAAGAAAATTTTTGAAGATTTTTAGAGATTTTGTCGTAGGTTTCGATATGGTTTTAAGAGATATCGGAAGATTTCGACAGGTTTCCAGGGAATTTAGGAATTCAGGAAATATTTCAAAAGAACTAACACAATTTCTAAATACTATGAAAGACTTCGAGAGACTTTAAGAGATTGAGAAAGATACCTACTAAATCCAAACTTATTTCAAACATTTGAAGGAATCTTTCAATAAAACAGAATATCTCACGGAATTTTGAGGGTTCAAACCCTTTTTACAAATTTTCAGGAAACTTAATCACTCAAATTGTATTTCAGAAGATAATGTGCTATATCCATGGAATCCAAAGGATTTCGAGAAATTTTCACACACATTTTGAAGGATTTACAATATTTCGGAAATGATTCACGGGATTTCAAAAGATCGTTTAGAATTTCAGATTTGAATATGAATCATGTAATATTACATGATAAAAAATCAAAAATGATATAATATGCATATTACTGTATGAAGTAATTTTCCATACCCGCACGACTGGCTTTAATAAACATATTTGAACAGAAATTACAGTACAGCTTCTCAATAAGGCGTCTTCCCCTCAAGCACGCTCGAACGTTACCCCCTCTCTCTAGCCTTCACGTTCAGTAAAGGAGATTTGAAATCATTGCCTCTCAATAGGGCGCTCTCGGTAAAAATGATTTCTTGATGAAAAAGGGCCTCCGGAGTGACTTTAACCAAGCAGAAAAGACAAATATAAATGAATAATCGGTTTCACATTGTTTTTTCTAATGAAATACTTTTATTTGTTGTTAAAAATATCACATTTTAGTTGGCACGATCATAATTCTAAATACAAGATAAGTATTCTTCAAATAATTTTCAATGAAAAACTATAGTTTGCATAGTTAAATGAAGTATGCAATAATAATATATTGCATACTTTTTATGTTTCTAGTTGCAATTTTGGAATTCTCTTGAAAATGTCTGACTGCAGTACTCATTTATTTATATATATATATATAAAACTACCCACAAACTACACATGATATACATTAGGGTGGCCCGGAAATTTGTTCGAATCCACACAAAAATGACCGCTTTTTTTTGGAAAAAAATTATATTTAGAGGTGGCGCAAGCCTCATGAAGTTCAACACGTATTTCCGATAAGAAAAAAAGACGTTTTTGTAAATTTTATTCAGAATTCTGAATATTGGGCGAATCGAGTTGGAAATTCACCATTTCTCTTCACAATTGGTCACAGGATGCGAATAAAATATTACTTTTCAAATATCACCCCCATAAGTATGTTTAATAGGGTCCCCAAGAACCCCTTATAACTGAAAAATGGGTTTTTCAAGTTTTTGCTGCTGATCATGATTTTTTGCGGTTTTTTTTAACGCAGATTATTTTAAATACATGAAATACTACTTTATACTGATAATTAAATGTTTATTTACATTGTTTAAACAATTTTTCATTGTTTTTAGCAACTGTGTCTCAGACAAAGTTAACAAAAAATATTGTTTGAATAATTTGTTATCAATTATAACAATATTCTCTTAGAATAATGCCACATATGGTTGCGGTTTTTTTCCTGAAATTTCGAACTTTTTATCACTTTTCAATTAAATTAAAGTAGTCATCAATTCATGTTCAAGAAATAATTGTTTAAACAATTTATTATCATTGATACTAATATTTTCTTTGCTTCATGATAGAAACTTGCGGTTTTTTTCTAAAATTTATTGTTTTTTCTAACCATTTTCTCTTAGATAAGTGCTAGAAAGTTGAGGTTTTTTCTGAAATGTTTAACTTTGCACTGAATGGAATTTTAATGAAATTTAATTAGATTGGATTGATTTAATTGTTGGTTAAATAAGATTATTTTTTATTTAAAATATTTTTTTTTTTAAATATCAACCATTATATTTTTTATTACAAATTTATGTTTTTAGGTCCAAAGTTTACGTTGAAGATCCATAATTTTAGTAGAGAATTCGAAATGTTTATTCATTACTTTTTCACAACTAAAAAGGTAAAGCACAGGTAAACATTTCAGAGAAAACGCAATTTTTCAGCACTAATCTGAGAGAAGATAGCCATAAACAATAATATTTTGTTAAAACAATGAGTTTTGTTAATTCAAATTTAACATTAACTCACTTCAAGTTAAAAGTAGGCAAAAAGTAAAAAATTTCAGAAAAAACCATAAGTTTCTATCATTAAGCAAAGGAAATATTATGAGAAATGATAATCAATTGTTTATACATTATTTTTTCAACACGAATTATTTATTAATTTAATCTAATTGAGAAGTGATAAAAAGTTAAAAATTTCAGGAAAAACCGCAACTATGTAGTATTAATCTAAAAGAAGATAGCTATAAACATTAACAATTTGTTTCAACAATCATTTCTGTAAAATTAGATTGAATAATTACTTATTTTAAGTGAAAAGTGGTCAAAAAGTAAAAAATTTCAGAAAAAACCATAAGTTTCTATCATTAAGCAAAGGAAATATTATGAGAAATGATAATCAATTGTTTATACATTATTTTTTCAACACGAATTATTTATTAATTTAATCTAATTGAGAAGTGATAAAAAGTTAAAAATTTCAGGAAAAACCGCAACTATGTAGTATTAATTTGAAAGAAGATAGCTATAAACATTAACAATTTGTTTTAACAATCATTTCTGTAAAATTAGATTGAATAATTACTTATTTTAAGTGAAAAGTGGTCAAAAAGTTGAAAATTTCAGAAAAAACCGCAAGTTTGTAGCATTATATAATTAATAACAAATTCTTTAAGCAATTATTTTTGTAACTATAATTGATTTTTACCTTGCTTTAACTGAAATGTTGAAAATAAGTTGAAAAATTCCGAAAAAACCTTGACTTTCTTACCCTCTCCTAAGACAAAGTTGCTATAAAAACAATAATAAATTGTTTAAACAATGTAAATAACATTTAATTATTGGTATACTGTAGAATTTCATATATTTGAAATAATCTGCGTTAAAAATACCGCAAAAAAATCATGATTAGCGGCACAAACTTGAAA
Source organism: Neuroterus valhalla (assembly GCA_011762715.2). Lineage (NCBI taxonomy): Eukaryota > Metazoa > Arthropoda > Insecta > Hymenoptera > Cynipidae > Neuroterus > Neuroterus valhalla. Next base: position 425 of record WSXT02121105.1, on the reverse strand, counting down.
AACCCTTTTTTTTTACACTTATGGGGGTTTTTTTCGGACTCTATAAAACAGACTTATAGGGGTGATATTTAAAAAATCATATTTTATTCGCATTCTGTGACTAATTGTGAAGAAAAATGGTGAATTTGGAACTTGACTCACCTAATATTAAGAATTCTGAATGAAATTTACAAAAACGTCTTTTTTATGAGAAATACGTGTTAACCTTCATGAAGCGTTTATTTTTTTGTGGGTTCGAACAAATTTCCGGGTGTTTTGCATAGAAATTCGAAAAAAAATGTTCTAATGCATTTTTGGACCACCCTGCTATACACACATACCACCTCCTATACCGCGTATTCATTCGGGAAGTGCCTTATTCAAAGGCACAGCGAGCAAGAATCTCGCGAGTAGCGAAGAACGTAAGGGGGGGGGGGGGGGTAGCG
>WSXT02121094.1:0-10942 GCA_011762715.2 Neuroterus valhalla | reverse complement strand
TACAGCTTAAAGATTGAGAGATTCCTTGACAAGGTGACCTGGAAGAGATAATGCCTACTATAGCAGTAAATTATACTGATTGCCTATTACGAGATATAATGATTCAGAAATATTTTTTTATTATATCAAACGAGAATATGTATAAAAAGAAGTCTTTATTTCAGAAACATTATAATTACATACAAATGTTTCAAATTAAATGACAAAAAAGGACGTGAAAGAAAATTTGCCTCACTCCGTTGATTTCAGGGAAGGCGTCGCGTGTGTCTGGTTTATGGTGAGAAGAATTGTCGAAAGTACACCATAGGCAGCGACCATCATTTGAGCAGACATGTCAAATAACAGAAAAAGTTACATTTTCGCCCTGCAATTCTTTACCAGAGACGGAAATTCTATCCAAATATTTTTTAAGGCTACGCATGTTTGTGTTGGAGTACGACTGCCTATAATCCAAGGCCATTCTTTGCAATGCACAAAGCTTGAATAAAAGTAGAATTCCTGTGTATCAGACAGTTTGATGTATAGACTGGACCTGTCATTTTTTGGCCCTGTCTGTTCCTCTTTTTGTATGGCGCGCTTAGGTGGGAGCTACGCATCCAACCAGACTTTAGTCTTTACCTGTTCGCACGTCCATGAAACGTCTACCTCATTTTTTCCTTCCTCTACATCAACCGCTTGTCCTGTTCTAAAAAAAAAACTTGACCATATTCCAACAATCTTTATTGCAATAAAAGTCTTAATGCACAAATTTCACCAGCAGTTTTTTTTTATACTAAGACATTAGCTTCCAGGCAGCTGAGTAGTGATATTCTTTTAGGAGAATGTGTTGGGAATACAGAATTGCTATTTCTCTTAAGGAATATCTAAATGATAACAAAGCTGATAAAATTTGACAAAGGTACGGAATCAGAGACGAGACCTAGTGTACCCAAAGGTTTTTGCAGCGCTGGACTCGGATCCGATTTCAAGGAGATTCCAGCAACTTTAGTTTTTAAAATATTCTGAATTTGATGCCATTCCTATTTTTTCGATACGGGTTGTGAGGGCCTGGGGTTATAGACTCGCAGGTTACGGGGCTTGAAGGTTAAGGAAATCGGGTTGTAGAGGTCTGGGGTTATAGACTCGCAGGTGACCGGTCTCGAAGGTTAAGTAAATTGGGTTGTGGAGGACTCGGGTTATATACTCGCAGGTTACGGGCTCGAGGTTTAAGGGCATTGGGTTGTGGTGGCCTGGGATAATAGACTCCCAGGGCACCGGGCATGAGGGTTAGGAAAATTGGATTGTGGGGTATGGGGTTATAGACTCGCAGGTTACAGGGCTTGACGGTTGATGAAATTGGGTCGTGGTAGTCTGGTGTCATTGCATAGCAGGTTACCAGGCTTGAGGTTTAAGGAATTAAATTTTCGGCGGTCTGGGGTAACAAGGTTGGCAGGTAACCGGGCTCGAAATTTAAGGAAATTTGGTTGTACAGGTCTAGGGTTAAAGACATGCAGGTTACTGGTCCCAAAGGTTAGGGGAAATAAGTTCGTGGGTGTCTGTGTTCATTGCATACCAGTTACTTAGACTCGAGGGTTAAGGGAATTGGGTCGCGTGGATCTGGGTTTATAGACTCGCAGGTTACCGGGCTCAAGGTTTAAGAAAATCGGGTTGTAGGGGTCTGGGATAAGAGACTCGCAGGTTTTTCGTTACGATGGTTAAGCGCATTGGGTTATGGTGGTCTGAGATTATAGACTCACAGGGTACCGGGCATGGAGGTTAGAAAAATTGGGTTGTGGGGTCTGGGGTTATAGACTCGCAGGTTACCGGGCTCAGGGTTTGAGGAAATCGGGTTGTAGGTGTCTGGGTTTAGAGACTCGCAGGGTACTGGGCTGGATGGCTAAGGGCATTGGGTTTTAGTGGTCTAGGATTATAAACTTACAGATCACCGGGCATGAGGGTCAGGGAAATTGGGTTTTGGGGTCTAAGGTTATAGATTCGCAGGTAAGAGGGCTTGACGGTTGAGGGAATTGGGTCGTGGGGTTCTGGGGTTATTGCATAGCAGCTTCCTGGGCTCAAAAGTTAAAGAAATTGGGTTGTGAGGATCTTGGGTTATAGACTTGCAGGTAACATAGCTCGAGGGTTAAGGAAATCGGGCTGAAGGGGTCTGAGGTATAGACTCAAAGGTGACTGGGCTCAAGGGTTGAGGAAATTGGGTTGTAGGGGTCCGGGGTTTTATCAATATACAACAAGCTGTAATGGACATAGCTTCGCACAGCAAATGCCTTCGAATGCACCAGGTCTGGTTTCTAGTCGTTAAAATTGATGGTTTGTGTAATTCAAGTTTACAAATTTATGAATGGATCGTGATTCGGTAATAAAACAATTTTTTTCGTCCTGAAACTAACTTACAAATTTTATACGGCCAGAATTTTCATGATCTCTCCTATGCATCTATGTTTTATGCATTGGATCAGCTTTTCATAATTTCGTGATAGAATACGTTAGCAGCCATCCTTCAGATTTGCGTATGCCATATCAGATAAAAATAGATAAGAATCTTTTATCCAATTGCGTCATTTTGAGTCTATCATATTGCACTCCCCAGTCTTGGCTTGAAATTCAGAGAGAGTTGTGGGGGTCCGATTTATATGCTTACCCCATTGATTTTAGTAGAAACAAGCATTACGAATTTCTCTGATGTTTCGCGAAGATTCGTGTTTGCATCTTCAGAGCTGACCTCAAACTGGGGTTCAAGGTTATGTTGTTCTTATATATGCTCCCGACGATGCCTGTTATTGGTCAAAGTCCCCACAGTAGAGACTGATCAAAATCGTATCGGAATTATATCCATCATCTCTAATCATGTTATTATGCGATAAAATTTAGAGAGATGATGGTTTGCAATATTTCTAAAGTAACTGTGCAGGTTTGAAGTTCAAATGAAGTTCATATTGCACGTTTGAACTGTATATTTCATTTTCTGCTTCCCAACTTTTAGCAAATATTCCTTCTACATAATTTATGAAATGTACAGTTTGTACACAGTTCCAAAGTTCAGGGTTCATCTAGCTAAATTATTTCATCCCGATTCTTGTCTGCAACTAATAGCGTCAATTCTTGTGAATTTTCCGCATGATTTCGCAAAATTTATGAAGTCTTGAACCCATCATACTCTTCTAATCTGTACCAAGGGCGTAAGTAAGTATGCTGTGATTGCTAAATAACAATGTTTGAAATCCAACATTCATTGTTTGCCTGGAATTTTTATCAAAATTTTTCTATCAGAAAATAAATAACTAAGTATGACGATTCTGGTAATAAGTTAATGTTTGTGACAAACCTTAATTCTTCAGCTCCGTGGAAATTTCCTTTATACGAGTTAAAATTGTTTAAGGCTATTCATCAATTCCATCTTACTTATTTGAGTCTTTGGTTCAGATTCGAATAGAATGATAGACTCCTAATGACGTAAATTCGTAAATATTCTAGGAACTTTTCAAATAAATTTGGTAAATCAGTTGAACGCAAGATACACTAGTACTTGTAAGGTATTTCCAACGAAATTGGTCATGTAGAGGCTAAGAGGTTATTACAGGTAAATGACTCCGTCCTCCAGAAATTTTCCTCTGCCCGAGGAAACAGCTTTTCAGCTTCTTTGCAATAAATTGATATTTGCCTCAAGAAATAGAAAACGACGTTGTATTTTTTAGGATGACCTGGTGGACGTCAGTATTTCTTGGGGGACAGTCAAGAACTGACAGTTTTTGATTAATTGCTATCTTTATCTTCTTCCTTATTCATTTATGGTTTCTTCTTCCAACGGGTTCAAGAGTCTCCACATAACAATCACAAATTTTCCTTCTTGAAATCCTTTAAGATCTTTGTATCAAATACATCTTACAGATCTGCTCATATATTAACTATCCCTAATCCAACACGCTCTTACACCTTTCAACCTTGCGCTTGTGTTTTCGTCTATCGCTATTCATCTACAAAAACAGCTCTTAAGCACGTTCAACCCTGATAATCACTTATTCCGTCATACTTTACATTCTTCTTCCTTCATCCAATCACTCCATCGTCTTATCACCTTTTCCACTTCAAATCCTACTACACTAATCCACTGGATTTCCTCCCTTATATTTTGGAGTTGACCACCTCCCCCCCTCATCATTCTATACATATATACATGCGCAACTTCAGCTCACCCTCAGTTTATATAAGCTTCCGTAATCTTTTATCCCATCTTCTCTTATATATTTACTTCACAACTTTAATTTGACCACACTAGCACTTCGAACATCAACACTCTTATCCAGTAGTCCTTATTGATCCTTCTGTTCCCTATTCCTCACATCAGTCCCATTACTTTCCTCGCACATTTTTTCCTTCCCCTCACCTACAGCTCTCTTTTTCCTTCTGATTTGTACCAAAAAGCTTGGTTTCGGAACTCCTACACCATCTTTATTACATCGCTGTGCTTCTTCCAGACATTCTCTCCTCTACGTCTTCTATATCTGAAACTCCCATATTCTGCCTATATTGACTGCTACTGGAACCACATAATATGCCTATCTCTGTGAATTCTATCTATTTTTTATTGTATCGCGCCTTCTTCCTCCTCTCCTTCCCATCATCTTCTTTTATCCTTGTCCTTATTTCCACGAATGTCTCCTTCATTCTTCTCATCAAATTTTCGACATTTTCCGTTCCTATCAGAGTTCCTTATATACCAGTTATTTGAACACATGCGTCTTATTTCTGGTTCTCATCCCTCTGCTGAAACAAGTTTGGTTCTGTGATATATTATCCCCTTCCTTCTCTAGTTTTTCCACGGCCTTCATAGCCAACTGACAAGAGTATGACATATCGATATTCCTCTACTTACACTTTCTCTTCGTCCCTAAAAAATAATACTACTAGCCCTGTTTTCAAGTCCTCTGGTCACCCTTCGCCTTTCCAAGCCTCATCGAAATTCACCAATGTCATTTTCACTGTCAATTTGCCCACCATGGTTTTCCTATATATACCTTTTCTTCCCCCTGTTCATAACCCATAATTTTTGATCACCTTTTTCCCGATTGAAGGAAGGAGAATCTCCTCTTTTGCGTTATGTTTCCATATGATATCCACACATATTCTTCTGGTAACATGTTCTTCATCAATTTTTACTCTTCTTCATCAACCTGAATTCAAATTTATTCAACAATGATGTTCATTGAAAAGTCTTGTCCATGAGTGTATTTGTTAGCTCATTAGTGGCGTGCGGTCAACAAAATCGACCTTGGCAACTTATTCGATCATGTACTAAATAAATAATATGAAGAATAATATTATTGACACCGAGAGAAAAGTACTCTTCGTGCAAGAGGATTCCTCTTATTTTGATGCGATTTTCCTTCTAAAATATGGTATGAAAATTATTCTTCCTAATTTAAGAGGATTGATTTTTCTTGAATGGGATTATTCTCAAATGAAGAGGATCCTCTAATACGTTTAAAATGCAATTCTCTCATTTGGAGAGTATTTCATCTAACTCTGAAGATGATGCACTAGAGGTTATGTTTTTTGTTCAAATAAATACATATATAGTTTCAATGAGAACAATATAAAAATTTATTCAAATTACTTGAAACTGATTACAATAAATGCTAGATCGATCTATATTAGAACTGAATGATAAAATAATTACTGTAAATCATATTATTATATAATACTTCTTTGTGTGTGGCCTCTTCCATATAGTGTTCGATTTATAAATATATTTTGTTAAATCAGAACATTTTGAATCTGATCTGACTCCATATCAAGATTATTTTTGTTTTGCAATGAAAATTATCGATGCATTTCAAAACAGATGTAGAGAAGAAACGGAAAAATTGATGAGATTTATGTTTCCTTTTATATAAAAAAGTACGTTAAGGTTTACGTTTTAAAAATTAAATTATTGTTTATTTGGATATAAACGAATTGGTTGATTTAGTAGAAAAAAGTTTAATTAACTTTTGCAAAAGAAACCTAAATATATAATGTAATATTTACGAAATAAATTCGTTGAGCCAACAAATCTGAAAATTTTCAAATTTAGCAAAAGTATATTCTTTTGAAGCTTTTACCTCAAAATACTTTCTTCCAAAATTGTGATCCTAACCTCATCAAGCTTCTCCTTACTTCTCTTCATCTTTTGAAAAAATGTTCAATGTTCATTGTCCAATGCACTAAAAAAAACTTATGATAAGAAGCGAAACCTGGCCCGAAATGGTTTGAGTTAACAGCACATATCAATGAATTGACTTTCATGTAAGGGGCCACAAGCATCAATTAACTTATAATCACTCAAAACTATACATCTCTGAAACTAATTATAATTTATAACGCAGTGGCACCATTTCGAGATCATACGTTCTGTCAGTTCTCAAAAACTTTCCAAGATTCCTTCAATTTATTCTGACCTGCATTCCATGGATAGACGCTTTACCAATACAGTCCTTTTTAGATCCCAGTCAGTAAATGAAGCATGAAGTGCATTGGGGGAGCTCTTTTCAAAATCAATTTGGAGCTACAAAAAGTAATGAGTGGAATAAAGAAATACTTACTTCGAAGATGAATCACTTTCAAAGATTTTGTGCATTCATATTTTGTGTTTCAAATTATGGAAAACATAAATCACTATTTGATATCCCGAGACCAGTCTCAGTACTTTATAGTCTTCATAGTATTGATAGAAGGGCATGTATCAATTTTTCGCTGAAGTTCATGTTCTGAGGCGAAAGGTATGAGTTAATAGCCAGTTTTTTCACATCTGACTAGAGCTCTAAACTTTTTTTCAGCCAACCATTTGCATTTAGAACACCTATTGAATCTGGAAATTTTTTTATAATTATTTTGCTTGAATCCTACGTAACTCTTTTTAAACAAACACATCATCCTTTCTACCTTCTGACTCCAAATTCAGTTGATATGAATTGAGTTTTTCGACCGATTCTTTACCTCCTCAGCAGTGATTGGTGGGTATTCTCTTCTGAATATAATGAGGTTATTGCACAGCTCCTTGAAACGTATGATGTTCTTAGTGCCTTGATTTAATGGATGTTTCAGTTCGTGAATCTCCCTCAAAAATATCTCGCCTTCTTCGGGATTTGATGGGTTCTCGACAAGAACAGGTAAAAAGCTGATGAGACGTGATGGGTCAGCGAGAAACTTTTAATTCTCCGTGACCCATTCCTCCCTCTTTTTATTCTCCTCCTAGCATCAGATAGTACTTGTATAAGGTCAACAATGTGCTGCTTGTGTGATGATGGATCCTCATTCGATGAGCAAACTTTCAGACCCTTCCCGTGAAAGGCTAGTCAATCACACAATGCATAAGGGAAGAGTTTTGTCTTGCCCAGCCAATCGTCTTGTTAGGTTGATGCAAGCGCTTTTTAGTAATTTCATAATTCGTTGGTTTGAAACTTCGATTCGAATCAACCGACACTCGCTGCATCAGAAACTGAAAATGTGATAGTCCACAGGGCGGACTCCTCTGAGAGATCCTCACGATAGATAGCATCCATTCCAGCCAGATTATGGGGCTTGGAAGGAAACTGAATTCAGATTTTTCTCCTTGTCCTGTAATCGCCATCATCTCTCAAGTGAAGCCTCCTTTCAACAGTTGTCGTTTGCATTCAAAAACGGATTCAGCTTTTGTGTTTCCATAGTTATTCCCACGAGTAGCTAGGAGAGGGATTATCTACCCTGGCAAAGCCCTGCACACAAGAGTATGGCTGCATACTCCAGAACGTCGCCTAGTATCCTGGAGACACCGTGAGGGACACCAAACCCATTCAGCTTTCAGCATGATTGTTTACACCTTAGCTTAGGGGCTTTTATCTTCACTTATGGCGTCTTATTTCTAAGTCAATCTAATTTCACGCAATACATGCAAGAAAAGTTGCAGCTGAAGAATTAAGACATGGTTCGAATACGTGATCATATAGAACGAATGCAGTAAAAAAAATTTTCATATACTAGTTGCTTATCTTCGAAAGAAAAATGATTCAGGAATTTTTCCTAATAATAATGAATGAAGAGCAGTTTTTATTTGAAAAAAAAACATTGGTCAGTGATTCATCAAGTTTAAGAATATATATTTTTTCAAATTCCGATTACACCTCGTCGAGTTATTGCCAGCCGAATGACAGCCTTTTTTTTCGTGCACGATTTCTGGAGTTTTGATCAGCCGAAACAATAAATCCACATTGATTCTTAAAGTGTGCACAAATGGTAACTGTGCCTACCAGAATTGTTGAAATTTGTTTATTATTTAACAAACAGTTTATTATCATTTTTTTTAATGTTTCAATATAAATGTTGCTATGAAATTGTTGAGAAATTGATGACATATATGTTCGTGCTGACAACGATAGCTCAGCGCTTATTCAACATTTTAAAAAAAGTTGAAGCAATCGTTCGAATAGTTTCGCCGAAATCATGCACATGGAGTTTGAGGCTCTCAATTAACCTCTATGCGCTAGCGCCAACTGTAGTAACACGGGCGTTCGCGCGTGCTGTCAGTTGATCGCCCATGTTTTTTGTGATTATCTTGCTGTTTTTTTCACTTTTTGTGATTGTTTCAACACCATAAAAGCAGAGACACTCTGATACACAACTTGGTATTTTTTCGAACGTTACCAAGGTTGTCACCATATTGCCAATGTGACGAGAAAAATTCCCCTTGGCGATCGCGCGACTGTCACTAGACCACCTGATCCTGCGTCTCCAAGTTTGGAACTGTACTGTGTCGCATGAGAGGGGGAGGGGGATCTAACTTGTGCCGAAACTAGCTGTCCAAAGTTACTGGTGAGCGAATCATTCCAAATTTAAAAAAAGCGGTCATTTGACCGCTCGCGCGAGCGCATGACGGCATTGTACTCTTTGCTTTTTCAGGCAAATGGGATATTGTTGAAATCATCTTGAATAGGGATTAAAAAAATATGTTCTAAAATTACTTAAGATCTAATCAGTCATTTTGTATGCTTCTTCCTTAATGTATTACATTTATTTATTAAACATATTTATATAAAATAAATAAATAGGGTATTCGATAGAAAAAACATGAAGGAATAAATATGTTTTTACGCATTTGTATTCAACTTCTTGGAGTGATATCGTTCAACACTTTATTATATCATCACTCCCTTTCAGCAGATCCGGCTTCTTCTCTGGGATTCTTCGGGAAGCGAAATTTCTTGTATTGCCTATACGCTCCAGCAAGATATTTTGCATTGGGATTGTCCCTACCGTCAGCGCATCTATCTCTCGGGAATGAGAAGTAACTATAATAAACATTGAAGTGGAATTGGGTCATAAAAAGGTTAAAACCATTTTCGTTCACTATCACCCAACTGTGATGTTCATTGAATAATCCATAAGCTAAACCTCCACTGATAGCTCCAATTATATACGGCGGTACGATCACGAGGCGAGGAATTGGTCCGGTGCGTATATCAATGTGATCACCATATTGATTCGAGTAAAAACAGACTTCAGGTATTCTTAGAAGTAACTCAGATCGCTCAAGACTCATTACTCCGGAGGACGAACTTGATTCTATAAGAATGAATATGCATTTTTATACTATGATTCGGAACTGGTTTATCAAGTTAGTATTCTATGCTAGCACAAACATTTAGAATATTCTAAACAAGAATAGCGTTATGCGTTTTTATAATATTGATATATTTACCTGAATATTTGAGGAAAATCACAAAGAAGGAGAAAAAAGTTTCAATACAGACCCTCATATTTATTTCGAATATAGGGAACTGACATACAAAGTATGAGAGTCATATATATACTTTTTCATATAGTCTTTATCTTTCTTGTTAGTTTATTCATTTCCCCGAAATAGTCATTCGTGACAAAGCTTGTAGCTTGAGGTACATACGAAGATAAGGAGATCTGATTTGTTTGATATTTTATATTCGTGATTTAGTGAGCTTGAAATAATAATGCCTTTTATAATAGTAAAATCTCCTCATTTGATATTGCAGAAAACAATAATCAAGGCATAATTGTTGATGACATGAAACTAAAAGCTGTACAAAAAGCAGCCTTTTATGGTCAAAAATCATGATTGTATACAATTAATCAGAATAAATTAACAGTTCATGATCCAACAGAATTTTTCCTGATTCGGTCGCTTTTAAAAAATGAGTAAGCGACCAGATCTCATAACCGCTTATCAATTTCTCCCATGAAATGGAGCGGAAGACTACAAATTTTTTAAAAATGTTTCGCGTTTCAATTGTTGCATTGTTGGATTTTAGTGAAACATAGGTTCCAAATATGAATTGAAAAAACTCTGTAGTACATTAAACATCTTTCATAACATTCATGTTATTTATTACATTCATTATTAGTAATACTAATGAATATGGTAACACAAAACAGAGTTCCTATTAAAAATTACAAAGAGTAGACCTTATGTATTTTAATGATTGTTTTTGCCTTCAGAAATAACATCATTGATTACAATTAGAAATCATCACCGTTCCTTTTCGGAACCAGCTTGTCTCAATCGTTCATCTATTTCTATGTAGGGCCAAATAAAGCATTAGATGGAATACCGAAGAAGTGTGATGTATTCTAAAAATAAGGCGGATATTCGTCGGATAACATGAAGTGAAAATATGTGTAATAGTCACTATCGGGTCATGTATTCTTTGCATGTCCATCGCTTCATTTCGGGTCCATGATCCAAATTCAAATTGGTCGAGAATGTACACTGTGAATCGGTCATAAGCGGGTCCAACCCTACATGATATAATTGAGTTTTGAATAAATCGGATCCTTATTCTTGCAAATATATACACGATTTAAGGACGAGGCAGGTAACAGGAAAACAAATATCTTGTAGGCATGGAACAATTTTTTGGCCTAAAAAGTGACAAAGTGATTTTTACTCTGCAAAACTAAACAT
>WSXT02121083.1:0-10942 GCA_011762715.2 Neuroterus valhalla | reverse complement strand
TTGAAATATTCTAAAGTACATAAAAATATTCTGAAGAATCCTGAAGTATTTAAATATCTTAAAATACTTTGGAATATTATAAAGTATCTTGAAATGTCATGAAGTATATTGAAGTACGTGAAATATCCTAAAGTACATGGAGTATTTTGAAGTATGAGAATTTTCCTGAACTACATTGGAATATTTCAAAGTACCTTGTAAGTATTTGAAATATTCTGAAGGATCTATTATTATTTAGTTAAAACTAAATAATATCGCTTTTGTTTTCTTTTATCACATGCTAATTCAATACCCTCAAAGCCAAACTATTTCAAATAGGGCCTATTCAACGCATAATTTGATAAGTTTTTTAAACTTTTTTTTATCTGTCTTTATGTACATTCTAGACGGTGCCATCATCTTACAAAGTCAAGGCTGATTTTTAATAGGTCACCCGGCTAGTGACCCGATACTATCCGTCACAAAGTGAGAGGAAACGCATTATTTCCGTTCAAAAAGTTCCACAGCCTACCATTCTCATCCGATTTGATTCATAATTCAAATTGTGAATAAAAAATTCACATATGTGCATTACATTCACAAAAAAGACTGTAGTATATGATTTTGTTTTTGGCTTTGTTAAAATATTATATTTTTACTCCGAAAAATGTCATTTTAATAAAAATATACTTCGAAACTTTAGCAATGACTTATCTATTGCAGAAATTGTCTTAAATCAATATAGGGAAACTTGCAGAACAAAAATTATTGGTTTATTTATCCATTTTATTGTTATACCCAAACGTAATAAACGAATTGGCAAAAATCAGAATTTGCGGTCTTGAAGTATTTATTTTTGCTAACACTGCTTTGAATCCTTATAGAAGTGAATTTCGCTTCCGAAATTTTTCGGAAAATCAACAGCAGTAATTGTTATAAACAATTTTACTGACAAAATATTTAAATTCTATTTCTCTCTTTTAAATCATAACTTCTTTTAAGTGCCTGAATTGCTGCAGATATTTTTAGAAATTATATATGCTTTATTATGTTTGCTATAATATGCCAATTATTATTTATTATTTACAATTAGGATAAATAAATGTCAAATTTATGCTATTTTGCGTAGTAAAAAATTCGTTTTCAAACTATATCTGCTTTTTGAGTTACTGTGAGGATGACAGTGAGTCACAAAACTGTATGAAAAGTTAATAATAAATTATTGTATTCGGATTGGATTTTTCACGGGAAAACGAATTTTCAGACCAAGAATTGAGCATTCATATTTCCAGTTGAAAAGAAAAATTAACAAAAAAAAAAAAACAAATTATCAAAGAAAAAGTTGAATTTCTTAACAAACAAATGAAGCTTCAGGAAACAAGTAGAATCAACCAAGTAGTTGAATTTCCTACCAAATAGGATTTTTCAGTCAATCAGAACAATGTTATCAAAATTCTTGAATTATGAAGTTCAAAAGACGATTTTCTGCAGAAAAGTAAAATTTCCAATAAAAGAAAATGAGTTTCCAAACAAAACAGGTGAATTTTTCGAAAAATTGTTAAATTTTTAACGATAAACAATTCTGATTTAATGAAACAAAGAGAATGAAATTTTAGGTGAAAAACAGGATATCAACAAAATAGTTAAATCTTCAATCACAGAGTTGAATCTTTAACCTAAAAAATGAATTTTAAACAATTTAGCGAGGGTTTAACAACTCGTCAAGTGTAGTGTACACTTATGCTGAATTATTCTGAAGTATATCTTTCATTATCTTGAAAAGTATTTGAAAATCCTGAAGTATCTTATAACATCCTGAAGTATTATGAAATATTCTGGAGTATCTTGAAATATCTTGAAGTATGTTAAGTATCTTGTATTTGATACATCCTGAAGTCACCTAAGATATTATATAGTATTTTTGGTATATCTCAAAGTATCTCGAAATATTCTGAAGTATGTGAAGTATCTTGAAATATATGAATTATTCTGAAGTACCTTTAAAAATCTTGAACTATCTTGGAATATTCTGAAGCGTCCTGGAGTATTAAAAAAATCCTAAAGTACTTTGAAATATTCTAAACTATCTTGAAATTTCATGAAATATCTTTAAGTATCTCGAAATATGTTGAAGTATGTTAAGTATCTTGTAGTATTTGAAATATCCTAAAGTGAATTGCAATTTTATGAAGTATCTTATAACATCCTGAAGTATTTTGGGTTATCATGAAGTATCTCGGAATATCTTGAAGTATCTCGGAATATCTTGAAGTATATTAAAGTACGTGAAATATCCTAAAGCATATGGAGTATCTTGAAGCATGTGAATTTCCCTGAAGTACAGTAGAATATTCTGAAGTGCCGCGATATATCCTAAAACATCTTGGAATATTGTGAAGTATTTAAAAAATCTTAAAGTACTTCGAAGTATTCTGGTGTATCTTGAAATATTATGAAACATTTTCAAGTATCTTGAAATATTATGAAACATTTTCAAGTATCTTGAAATATTTTGAAGTATGTTAATTGTCTTGTAGTATTTTGAAATATCATGCAGTTTCTTGAAATACGCTGGAGTATATTAAGTATATTGGAGTATGTGAATTATTCTGAAGTACCTTTAAATATCTTGAAATATTCTGAAGCGTCCTGAAGTATTAAAAAAATCTTGAAGTTCTTTGAAACATTCTAAACTATCTTGAAATTTCATGAAATATCTCGAAATATGTTAAAGTATGTTAAGTATCTTGTAGTATTTGAAATATCCTTAAGTGACTTGCAATTTTATGAAGTATCTTATAACATCCTGAAGTATATTGGGTTATCATGAAGTATCTCGGAATATATTCAAGTATATTGAAGTACTTGAAATATCCTGAAGTATATGGAGTACCTTGAAGCATGTGAATTGCCCTGAAGTACATTGGAATATTCTAAAGTACCTCGATATATCCTTAAACATCTTGGAATATTGTGAAATATTAAAAAAATCTAAAAGTTCTTTGAAATATTCGGAAGTATCTTGAAATATTATGAAACATTTTCAAGTATCTTGAAATATTTGGATATATCATGAAGTATTTTTGAATATCATGAAGTTTTTTGAAATACCCTGGAGTATATGGAGTGACTTGAAGTACGTGAATTATTCTGAAGTACATTGAAATATTCCAAAGTATTCTGAAGTACCTTGTAATATATTGGAATATTCTCATAAGTATCCTTGAGTATTGGAGATATTCTTAAGTATCTTGGAGTATGTGAGTTATTCTGAAGTACCTCAAAATATCCTGAACCACCTTGGAATATCGTGAATAATTTCAAATATTCTGAAGTATCCTAAAATATTTGGAATATCTTGAAGTATCTGGAATATCTTGAATTATATTGAAGTACGTGAAATATCCTGCAGTATATGGAGTATCTTGAATTGTGTGAATTGCCCTGAAGTACATTGAAATATTCTAAAGTACCTCGATATATCCTAAAACATCTTGGAATATTGTGAAGTATTTAAAAAATCTTAAAGTACTTTGAAATATTCTTGAGTATCTTGAAATGTTTTGAAGCATATTAATTATCTTGTAGTATTTTGATATATCATGAAGTATTTTGGAATATCATGAAGTTTCTTTAAATACCCTGGAGTATATGGAGTATCTTGAGGTATGTTAATTATTTTGAAGTACATTGAAAAATTCCAAAGTATCCTGAAGTACCTTTGAATATATTGAAATATTCTTATAAATATTATAATCCTTAAGTATTGGAGATATTCTTAAGTATCTTGGAGTATGATGGGTTATTTTGAAGTACCTTAAAATATCCTGAACCACCTTGAAATATCTTGAATAATTTTAAATATTCTGAAGTATCCTGAAATAATTGGAATATCTTGAATATCGTGAATTATGTGAATTATCTTGAAGTATGTGAATTATCTTGGAGTATGTGAATAATCCTGAAGTGCACTGAAATATTTTGAAGTGCCTTGAAATATCTTGAAATTTTTCTGTGGTATCCTGAAGTATTTGAAAAATTCTTGAAGTACATGGAATATCCTGAAGTATGTGGAGTATCTTGGGGCATGCGAATTTCCTGAAGTACGTGGAATATTCCGAAGTATCCTAAAGTATCTTGGAATATTCTTAGAAGTGTGCTTAAGGACTTGAGATATTTTCAATTTTCTTGGAATATGTGAGTTATTCTGAAGTACCTCAAAATATCCTGAACCACCTTGAAACATCTTGAATAATTTGGAATATTCTGAAGTATCCTGAAATATGTGAAATATTTTGAAGTATCTAGATAATCGTGAATTATGTAAAGTATCTTGAAGTATTTGAATTTCCTGAAGTACAATTAAATATTCCGAAGTATCCTGAAGTACCTTGGAATTAAAGTACTAAAAAATATTCTGAAGAACCTTAAAATATCAGGAAATGTCTTGAATTTTCTTGAAATTTTCTGGAGTAACCATAATATCTCGAAGTATATGAAATATCTTGAATTATCTTGGATTATCCTGGAGTCAGAAGTAGGTATAGACGTTTCAGTCGAGTTGTCAACCCCTCGGTTTGAAATGTTCACAATATGGATAAAAATGTGTTATTTTTAAAAAATTTTATGGGGATTAGTGACAAAAGACAGGATTGGATATATAATATAAAGATTGAAAAAAAAATGATTGACGGGATATTTGAAAGATTCTAGTGTATCGATCATGTTGAGGGTGGTCTTGTGGAATGCAGGCCTTTCTTCCTTCTCGAATGCGGGTCTCGCATTACGTAATATAAGATTATATTTTATAGGGAAAAGAGACACTTTAGGAGTTTAAGTTGAAGGTGAGAGGAGAGGAGAGGAGAGGATGATTTTGAAAGGAAATAGCAGGCAGGCAGGCAGGGGTGCGTCTCGATCTCCCGCTTTGAAGCAGAGTAAAGAGGCAGTGAAAATGTGTAACTGAATGAGTCACCATGACCAAGCCGACAAAGATGTCATCTGGTTTCTCCTTTTTTCTGTCACTTATACTCACACAATCGGGCCTTCTCGTCTCTTCTTTCTCATAACCTCAACTTTCTTCTTTCTTCTCTCTCAGTCCCTCCTCTCCGTTCCGTTTGTGCAGCCCGCGGGTCCCGCATTCCAATCCAATTGGCCAAAGTCGTCGGAATATGCCGAATCCGGCTGCAATTTATAAAAATTCCTCTGCAGTCTACACTCTACTCAACAGTTACTCACTTTGTCCGAAATAATTGCCTCAAATTAATTCCAATTTGGATCAAATCAGTTGCTATATTCATTTCTTTGTTTCTTCATTTCTCTGTTTCTTCATGTCTTTATTATCTACAGACCGAAAAATTGGGAAAATTGACAAATTACCGCAGTATTTGGCTCGGTAGATGATTGACCCAGACACAGATTTCTGTTACCGACATGTTACCAACATCGAGAAACTTCCAAAGCTGTAAAGGTTCGTGTCCGTGCTAAGCTTCTTCGCTTCTTGAACATTCTTGATGACTTCATAACGAAATATCTAGAAGCTTAGCACGGACATCAACCGCTACAGGTTAGAGGTAACCCCAGATTTCTAGGGACTGCGCAATATTACATTATATAATAATAATAATAATATAATATTAAATAATATAATAATTAATGCATTATTATTCATATAATATTACATTATATGATGCAATAAAGTTCTAGAAGCTTCTACATTATACAATCAGCATCTCTGGGATATGACGTTTTGTAACAATTAATGTAATGCGTCAGCGTCATTATATTTATAAATAACCTTGAAGTTGTTTGTAAAAAATTGGTACAATATAGTCTATATACTATTCACTAGTCTTTACTAGTCTATACTAGTCTATTTACTTTCTTTATCTATTCATACATTTCTCTCTGTCTTACCCACTCGATATCAAATAACAATTGTAGACCTGCATATTCTGCGTATTATAAAGGAAAGAACCATTTGGTGGAACCTATCATCTAAAAGGAAGACATAAATTATGTATGTTCTTCATATAAACTATATTGAGATTATGAATAACCTTAAAGCTGTTTACACCCAATTTTTTTCTCCCAATTGCCCAATATTATTCTATGACATCATCAACGATGTTCTAGAAGCTTAGCACAGACGCGAACCACTACAGCTGTGAACGGTTCTGGATGTCGGTAACACATCGATAACAGGAATCTTGGAGCAGATCAAAATTTCTAATTTTCAGCAGCAAAAAATGAATTTTTCTACAATTGATCCAACTTCAAATTAATAAATTCATTTCTCAACTGGAAATGAATAAATTCTCAACGGAAATAGTAAGAGTTGAAACCTGAACCTAGAAAGTTTAAATGAGGAAGAAGAAAAATGGATGAAAATATTAATTTCCTACCAAAAAGACGAATTTTCAGCCAAAAAGGTTAATTTTAATCTAGAAAATATCATTCTTCAAAGGAAAAGAGAATAAAAATCATAACAAAAAATGGAATAGTTACATTGTTGAAAAATCCAATATTTTTTTGCGAATTCTTTTTTTTGCAAAATCTTCAATTTTTTGGTTGAAAATAATCGTTCTCAGATGAAAATTTCCAATTTCATTAAGAATTCATTGACTTTGTAGTAAATCGTTCTTTTTTGCTGGAAAGTTCAAATTCTTTATTGAAAATTCTACGTGGTTTAAAATCGAACTAACTCGTGAAAAATCTATTGTATTATTCTAAGATCCATCTATACGTTTGAAAATTTGAACGTTTACTTAAAAATTTTGTTAGGTTGAAAATGATCTCTTTGTTTGAAATTTCAACTTTTTAACTATTCGTCTTGTTAGTTAAAATTTTCCCTTTTTCAACCTTAAAATTGAACATTCTTTTCAAAAATTAATATATTTGGTTGAAGAGTTGTCTTTCTTAGCAGAAAATTTATATTTTTTGGTTGAAAACTCTACCACTTTGTTCAATAATTAAAGTTTTTTGTTAGAAATATTATTTTTTTGTTGTTTAATTTTCTTCTTCTTCAGTTTAAAGTTGAAATTTTTGTTAACTATTCTAAGTATTTTTTTTCTTTTGAAAATCCATTATTTTATTCAAAAATTCATCTTTGCAGTTGGAAACTTATCTTTTTAGTTGGAAATTCAAGCACTTGACTGAAAATCCATGTTTTATATTTTTTTTTGTATTAAACGATCTGTCTTAGTTAGAAATTAAACTATTTTGTTGAAAATTCGTCTTTTTTGGCTTGAAAGTAGTCTTCTCAGTTGAAAATTCTACTATTCGGTTATAAATTCGTGTAATTTGTTATGAATTCTGCTTTTGTTTAACAATGTTTTTCTCGTTCGAAATTGAACAGTTTGGTTGAATATTCATGCTTTTCGTTGAATATTCATTAGAAGTGCAGCTTTTCTCTAGTTGAAAAATTATCTTTATTAGTTGAAAGTTGAAATTGCTTATTAACTATCCTAACAATCGATTTTTTTCCCTTTGAAGATTCATCATTGTAGTTGAATGGCTACAAATCCGTGTATTATGTTAAAAATTGGTCTCTTCTTGTAGAAAATTGAACTTCTTGTTTGAAAATTCATCTACTTCGTTGTTATTTGAACTCCTTCGTAGAAAGTTCATTTTTTTGTTTGAAGATTCATCACTTGAGTTGAAAAATTATCTCTGTAGTCGGAACATGATTTTTAGGTTAAAATTCAGTTATTCGGCTACGAATTTATGTATTTTCTTTAATTAATATTTTTGTTCAAAAATTCAAGTTCTTGATGGAAAGTTGATCTCTCTCATGGAAAATTTCATTTCTTTAGGGTCATAAAGTTATCTTAAAATTAATGTCTTAGTTCAAAATTCAGTTTTTTTAAATTGAAAATTTATGTTTCCAAGAAAATAATTTAGAAAAAAGTCGCGATCGGCAAATTATGTTTTGGGAAATTGATACAGTCATTCAGTCGACTCTCTAGCGAATTTATAAAATTCAAAACATAAAATGAACTCGAAAGACGTAATTAAACCGTTCTTATAAATAGAACAAATTTACAAAAATGGAATTTCTACCAAACTGAATGTTATGTCATCAAAATGGCTTCATTTATATAGTTATGATCCAGTTAAAAACTCCATAAAAAATTTTGAATCTCAAATTTGAATCGTTTTTAAAATATCAAATCTTTTTAAATTCAAAACTGTTTACTCATTTATTCCGTTAAAATAATTGAACTGTTCAAAAGGAATTTTTCAATTAAACTTCACTAATTCCGGTTTGAAGAGGTTTTTATCGATTGGGTAAGATATTAAATAAAATTTTATTTATGAATTATGGATACAAGATGAATTTATCTCGTTTAATGATTATACATTGTAGATTAGGATGCAATGACTCCTCGCACTCCATTTTCAGGAATCTGATACCTATGCTCTGTGCATAATTTGTTTTCCTTTGGTTAAAAATTAAAATGTATACTCTACTGTCTGCACATTTATTTTAGAAAAGTTGAATGTATTTATTTATTGTTAGTGCTTGACTAATTTTTATTTTCACATTTTTTAATTACTTCCGACAGTATCTGGGGTCTGAACTGAAGTCAGGGTCTGAAATGGGAATGGAAGCAGGATAGAGTAGATTAAAGTCGGCTTAAGAGGTCAACGAGCTGGCCACGTTGGTTTTCATGCAAGTTCATCATGAAAAAGCAGTCCTCATCGCGAAAACAGTGCGTGCGACGAAGAGTCATTCCACAACGCGTAACGATCTTCATATACGCGATATGAGATTCGCACACAACGCACACCATCCATTTGTGCACAATCTTCCTAGTGTTTTTATTTTCTGTACAAATTAATTTTCAGTGTGGCGGCTGGTTTAGTAAACGGGAAAGACTGGGAATTCTATTAACTAAAAAAAAAAACAGGAAATGCGTGGAAAACCGGTACTTTAATTGACCGGAAAAAAATTTGGGAATGACCAGAAATTCTATTGACTTCGGGAAAAGGGGAACGGCGAAGAATTTTATTCACTGGAAAACCCCGGGGAATGAACAGGAATTTTTTTAACCAAAAAATGACCGGGAATTTTATGACCGTAAAATTACCGGAATTTTTATTGACCGGGAAAGAAGGGTAACGTTCGAGAACTCTATTGACTATAAAAACCAGGAAATGAGTAGAGAACCCGGGAAATGCTCAGGAATTTTATTGACCATAAAAAAAGAGAAGCGCCTGGGAGTTTCATTAACTAGAATGACCGGGAAATGACCGAGACATTTATCCAGCGGAAAGAACGGGAATTTTACTTACGGGAAAACCGGGAAATGGCCGGGAATTTCATCTCTCATTCAATTCTCTGAATTAGAAAAAAAAACGGGAATGCACGGAAAACTGGGAATTTAATTGACCGGGAAAATTTTTGGGAAATAAACCAGGAATTCTATTGACCTCGGAAAAAAGGGAACGGTGGGAAATTCTATTATTATAAAAAACTGGAAAATGACCGGGAATTTTATGACCGGGAAAAAAGGGTAACGTTCGGGAATTCTATTAACTAGAAAAAACTGGGAAATGAGCGGAAAACTCGGGAAATGACCAGGAATTTTATTGACCCGAAAAAAGGGAAGCGACCCGGAGTTCTATTAACTCGAAAAACCGGGAAATGACCGAAAACTGTATCTAGCGGAAAAAATCGGGAATCTTATTAACTGGGAAAACCGGGAAATGACAGGGAATCCTAATGACCAGGAAAAAAAATAACCGGGAATTCTAGAAAAAACTAGAAAAAACCAAGCAATGTGCGGAAAAACCGGGAAACGGCCGGGAATTTAATTGATCGGAAAAAAATTTGGAAATTACCAAGGATTCTCTTGACCTGGGGAAAAAGGGAAGCGGCGGGAAATTCTATTAACTAGAAAAAACCGAGAATTTCATGACCGGAAATTTTATTGACCGGGAAAAAAGGGTAACGTTCGGGAATTCTATTAACTAGAAGAAACCAGGAAATTAGCGGAGAACCCGGGAAATGACTAGAAATTTTATTGACCCGAAAAAAGAGAAGTGACTGGAAGTTTTATTAACTAGAGAAACCGGGAAATAACCGAGAATTTTATCAAGCGGAAAACCCGGAAAGTTTATCAACTGGGAAAACCGGGAAATGATCGGGAATTTTATTGACCAGAGAAAAAAGAGGAATGACCGGGAATTCTCCTAACTAGAAAAAACCAAAATGCGTGGATACCTGGGAAATAACCAGGAATTCGATTGACCGGAAAAAAATTTGGGAGGATGACCAGGAATCCTATTGACCTGAGAAAAAAGGGTAGCGGCAGGGAATTCTATTAACTAGAAAAAAACAGGAAATGAGCGGAGAATCCGGGAAATGACCAGGAATTTTATTGACCTGAAAAAAGGGAAGCGACCGGGAGTTCTATTAACTAGAAAAATCGGGAAATGATCGAGAATTTTATCTATTGGAAAAAACCGGAAATTTTATTAACTGTTAAAACCGGGAAATGACCGGGAATTCGATTGAACGGAAAAAAATTTGGGAATTCTATCGAACTGGGAAATAGTGGAAGCGGCGGTAATTCTATTAACGAGAAAAAAGCGGGAAATGACCGGGAATTTTATCTAGCGGAAAAAACCGGGAATTTTGTTACGTCCATGAACCTGGCAGAGTAAGGTTAGCAGAACAATACCGGACATGGTGCATAATTAGGTGCTAATTAAGTGCCCTAGTCTCGAATTTAATGCTCCTTTTTTTTTTAAATTATGACATGTTCTGCCAGGTTCATATGTACTCAGCAGAACACAATCTTGCAAATCAACAAAATTTAAAAAAAACCGGGCTAATAATTAAGTGCTAATTAAGTGCCCTAGTCGCGAATTTAATGCTCCTTTTTTAAAAAAATTATGCCATGTTCTGCCAGGTTCATATGTACTCAGCAGAACACAACCTTGCAAATCAACAAAATTG